>JAGDQP010005175.1:0-80094 GCA_022664845.1 Lepisma saccharinum
CTCTGCATTAGCTTTCTGACATGCTACCAATCCACTAAATTAATAATTTGAAAGTCTGCTTGTCAGTCTCATTTACGGTGAAGGAGTAATGCGCCTGTGTGAGAATGATCCCGCCTTAATAGGAGTTCCTTGTATTTGAGACACTACTACATGGCACTTGTGACTAGTGACAGAGTGCATTGTGAAAACACAAGTTAATCGTGGGTGCAATAAAAAAAACACCGGACCTGACTTATCTAACTTCCACATGCGTTTGTGCACTAATCTTATTAAATTTTCTAATTCATTTATACATATATAAAAAGAGAAACGTTATTTTCATTAAGAAAAAAAACTACAAAAGGTTTCGATCCAGGGTTACTTGCATTAGCTATCAATACGCTAAATTGCCAACTGGATGCAGTTGTTTGGAAGTACTATTTACTGTTAAGGAGTAATGCAAGTGCACGTAGATGGCTCAGTTCTTCCTGTCGCAAAACTTTTTTCAGCTCGAAGCGCAGGGCTGGGCAGCCATTTTGGCAACTTCCGGAGCACACTTGGAAACACTTCCGGTACTCCCCAGAACTTTTGAGTAAACAGTACTTTTGCGTATGCCCAGCGCTAACAGGGGGCTTTGCCTTCGGATGCACCCTGACCCTCCCCCCTAGCACAGCAATGGTGGGTTTATATACATCCTAGTTATTAGTGGCATCTTTTAAAATTGCAAATCACAACTTTTATTAAATTTCCTCTTGTGTATTTACATAAAAAACGAAAAAGCTTTATGTAAAGAGTCAACACCAGGGTTTGAACCCCGGACCTGTAGATCAGTTTTCCGACGTCTTGACCACAAGACCAAACTGCAGCTGCCGGGTTGAGCTGTTACTTATCGTTCAGGATAAGCGAGAGTTGGCTATTCCTACCGGAAGTGTTTCACTTGGCTGCCCAGCCCTGTGAGAAGAGCTGAAAAAAAATCTTGCCTTCCTGTCGCTAGTCGCAAGTTATACTAATTTAGCATGAAACAATTACGCTTCCCCCTACCCACCGCTTGATACTTTCCTGATTTAATTGTGTTTTGATATACTGTTTCTTCTCTACCAGTAAATCCAAGCTCCGTTAATTACATAGAATAGTTTTACAACAGTTATGGTAGGAACTAAACTACCTTTGTCCATATCTCTACTGCGCACGTAACAGGATACAGGTAAGTAGGTTAATCTAAAATATTGTTTTAAACTTCTTTTTCACAGACGGGAATAACTACCTCGCATTTAGATACGTTTTCATACACTGATATTTTTAACTGCTATTGATAACAGATGTTTACATATAGCAACTATTGCTATCACTGTTACGGAATAAAAGCAGTTTTTCACATTTGTAGGGCAAAATTTATTTCAGTGGATAGAAGAAAAAGAAAGAAATTTTTTACATAGCCCCCTACTTGTGAATTTCGAGTTCATTGTTCATACATTTCTTGTAAATAACATTCATTTGAAGGTTTCTATTGCGTTTTTCTGGTCGATTTTTTCATTCTTACGTCTCAGCACTTAAAAATGTGCAGACGTTTTTCCATAAGTTTGAAGAACGAAACAAATACACAAACTTTTTTAACACTACAGGAAAAACTACAATACTTGTAAACTGTCTGAGCAGTATGAAAGTATCAGAAGACCGTTTTGAATATTCAGTAGCAATATTGTTTCCTTTCAATAAATAAGAAACATATTATACAGTTTTTGTTAATTTCCCACAAAACAGCTTTTTAGATTTGTTTCCTTCTTCAAACGTACGATTCAATTACTGTTATGGAAACAAAAAACATAAAGAATCATGTAATGTAACAACAAATTTTGTCATGTTGTGCGACAAATTTTTTTTTGGAATCCACAGAAAATTTTTAAAATGAAATTGCAATGTCACAAAACTTTCTTTAACAGAAGAGTGACATACAATATGAAAGAAAACTGTTTCTTTTCGTGCAAACTACTTTCAAAATAAAGTTACACTGTACAAAAAAGATTTCATATACGACATTATCACAAAACATTTTTAGAAAAAAGATTGACATGCAGTGCAACAAAACATTTTCGTGACCTACAAAACAATTTTAGACATGCAATGTAAAATCAAAAAAAATTTTGTTATGCAGAAAAGTTTTCTATAAGTGTTCTGTCATAAAACTTTTTAGAAAAATTCTTAACGAACAAAGGAAACAAAAAAATGTTTTCTAGTTTCAAATACGAAAATCTGCCAAAACACTAAAAAAATCACATGCAGAAAACAAAAATAATCTGTTTAGAAAAAGTACAAAAAGCAAAATGGTTTTTGACAGCAAATTTCTGTCATTCAAATCAAAGGCTGTAATTATGAATGCCACAAGAAACAAGCAGGCATACTTTTTCGAAAATTTCTCGAAAGATCAAAAGAAAATGTGTACTTAGAAAATTCATTTGCAAATAATAACACAATCTACAAATGAAAAAGATACAAGAACAATTTTTTATTAACAATGATTTGTATGGGAACACTTTGTCTTACGTTACTATATTGTAATCTTCAACGAAGGAGCAAGCCATTGAGTGAAATTACAACGCAACACTTTTTCATGTTAGGTTAGTTCTTGTACATCTATCTTCAAAGAAAGACCAAATTAAGTCACCGAAATTCACTTGCCCACAGCTCATTTTATGTAATGCAGTAATGCATAACCTAACAGGGGCACAAATCAGGCGCCCCTTTATACTGTAGAGCTGGAATGCAAAAAGTCACAAGGGCAAAAAAGACATCCAAACGAAAAGGTAAATCGAATCGCCAAAATTGGCATTCTGTAGTGTCAATTTTTTTTGTTTTCTTGAAACTATATTTTAAATACATGTTTAATTTTTTGTGATTGCGCTGTTGGTATTAGAAATCATTTCTTTGTCATAACTTAAAATGATACATTACACAATCACGAAACAATCTACCAGGTGTATGCATAAGTTTTTGCCGGTTTGTGGTAAAGAAAACACGTAATTTTCAAGGGAAATTAATTTTGTTTTATTCAAAATTTTGGCCATCCGGTTCTGCACATTTCGCCCATCTTTCAAGTAAATGATGCATACCATGTCAGAAAAACTGCTTGTTTTTTGCGGTGAACCATTCGTCGAGCCACTTTCAACGTCTTCGAAATTGCTGAAGCGCTGCTCTGCGAGCGCGTGCCCCATTGTTGCGAAGAAGTGATAGTCAGATGGCGCCAGGTCTGGGGAGTACGGCGGTTGCGGAAAGATGTCCCATCCAAGCGATTTCAAGGTGTCTTTCACTGGTTTTGCTGTATGAGACGGCGCATTGTCGTGTAACACAATCACTTTGCCACGTCTTCGGGCCCATTCCGGTCGTCTTTCGATCAATGCGTGATTTAAATTAATCATTTGTTGGCGATAGCGTTGTGCATTAACGGTTTCGCCGGGCTTCAGAGTTCATAATACACAATACCGCTCTGGTACCATCAGACACAAAGCATGGTCTTCTTGCCGAAGCGATTTGGCCTTGGTGTTGAAGGACCGGCTTCGCCAGGTGAAAGCACGAATTTTTCCGCTTCGGGTTTTCAAAATAAATCCATTTTTCGTCACAGGTCACAATTCGATACAAAAAGGATTTTCTTTCGTGGCGTTGAAGCAGCATTTCACAAGTGACTTTGCGATTTTCCATTTCACGTTCTTTCAAATCGTGTGGGACCCATTTACCCAGTTTATTGATATTCCCCATTGCTCGTAAACGTCTGCTGATTGTTTCTTGTGACACATTTAATTCTTTCGCCAATTGCTGTTGAGTTTGAGTTGGATCATCCTCTAATAACACCTGGAGTTGCTCGTTTTCGCACTTTTGTGGTCTACCAGAGCGCGCACTGTCTTTCACATTGAAATCACCACTTTTAAATTGTCGAAACCATGTCTCACATGTTCTAATCGATGGTGCGTGTTCATCATATGTTTCTACCAGCACACGATGACTTTCAGCAGCCTTTTTCTTTTGATTAAATAAGAAAAGCAATGCGTGCCGCAAATGTTCATTTTCAGGCACAAACTTCGACATGATCACTGAACGATAAAACAAAGACGCTCCTGTTTGGCGGACTTAACTTGTGTGTGTTTGTAGTTTAATGTCAGACGAACAAAGTGACGTATGTGTCAAATGAATACGCTGCGTACTTTTCGCTGGCGCCATCTCTTATTTAAACCGGAAACTACGTATGCATACAAATGGTATTGTTATTCTCAATTGTTTACGAGAACTCGAGTGCATTTTGTTATTGATTACTACCAGTTTACGTTTTGGAATAGTGAACCTAAGTTTCCCGTAACTGTTGTACGCAAAATTGAAAAATCGATACGACAAATATCAGTTAGACTGATATCGGATGTAGTGGTCGTTTTACGAACTTTAGTATAGCAACGTCCCGTGAAGTATTTTCTTAAATAATTCTATTTGATTAAATAGTTGAACAGCTGTTCTGCGCAGATTACATCTTTTGCTAGGACTTCACAGATTTTTTGAAAAATATTGTGATATAACTATCATTAAATAAATTTGCATATCTGTTTGTACACATCTTTTAACGTACGATGATTTCATTTTCACTGATGTGAAAAGTTTGTTTTGCATTGACGGGTTTTGCTTTTTTATATTTTGCATATCGGAGAAATATAAAATTATATTTTACACATTATTGAATTACAAATACATGTTTTAGGTTGTGATCACAGATTTCTTTGACGGTAAAAGTATTTGCTGAAGCATTGTTGAATTTTCATGCACAATGATATTTAATTCCAAGAGATTAGTCAAGTAGTTTGTTACTATTACTCATTAAAAGATCCTTTTCATTTTAAAATCTTTTTTATACTTCAAATAAGAAAAGAAAAGACCATCACCCCACTCTTGGAAAATGTACCGTTATGGTCTTTTGGTGTTTTTATTATTATTTTATGTATATTATCGCTGCTACTGGTACAACTGCTATGTGTACTATAATTATAGTTGTAAGCGCATATATTATTTGCGAATGTATTATTGGAATGTTAAAAGTGTAATAATATTGGCATTGGTATAAATGTTGAATGTTGAAAATGTTTTATTTTGGGCGCCAGGTTTATAAGTTTTTAATTTGAAATTGTAAGATTTAATTTGAATGACTTTTACGTAATATTATTGACTGTGAGTAGAGAATGTATGCCGATTAATTGTTTTTATGGATGACCTAAAAAGTACGTGTCGTGAACATTCTTTATCTTAGATAGGGGGTCTTATCTGTTGACATTTTTTTTCGTTTGGGGACCCGCCTTCCACCCCTGTCTCTCTGCATTCTTTACACAAAATAGGTAGTGTACTTTCGGGGACGTACAGCACGAGCAGTTGTTCGCTCTCCCCATTTTGGGACAGGCTGACCCTAGAGATTCTTGGATTGCCGGAATTCCGGCACTCCAAGAAGCTCCTATGTTCCTTCAGTTTAGACTTCAGGTGTTGTGGGACGGACTTTTGACCAGGCATCCAAGGTTCTCCTGGTCTTTAGTTTATGTTTAGAACATTTGCTTGGGGGTAGTTCCCTACCTACCATATTTGCAATTTTATTATAAAAGGAAACATTGATACATAACATTTAGGACAAACACATGGACAACACACGGACTTCACAATGACAACACAAACATGGACCTGATTCTGCATCTTCTTCTTTTGCTGCCCCTGCAACGAGATAAGAGAGGAATTTTAGGATCGGATTGCGCGTGGGAATGTTGTTTCGCCCACAAAGTTTTTCCGCTTCTCCTTCCTAGCTGTCTTCTTTAATGATATCTTCCTCTTCCTGACTCACCATAGGATTTAGGTTGTTTTCACTTGCCACACTTTCTCACTTCATTTGCACTTGTATTTCTTTGGGGATATGGGGGGATTGGCAAATCATAGCCGTAGAAATGATGTTCTCCTACAAAGTTTGTATGCATCTACCTTTGTTATCCTTACTAGGTTTCCCTCCATTTCCACCTTAGATTCCTCTTCTGATTTCCCTCTCCATCACGTGTGTGACATGTGGATCACGTGTGTGATTGCTCCAGCCACATGACCTTTGAGCTGTTAGAATGAAGTAGGTTATAAGTTTGGTACAAAATTTGACCGCCATGCACAATATGTTTTTTTCCAGGATTTTTATGAACCGTCTTGTGTAGATCTTAGGTATTATCAGGAGGTATGAGGAGGTGATATATTATATAGAAATTAAGATAATAGATTTAATTGCCGCCTTTATCTCGCCGATTTACCGTCTGAGAAGTGCACCGCCCTTAACCCTATATATTATAGAATGATGTCGACATGAACATTTATGCATTCCTTTTATGAAAACAGATTGTATTGGAAATTTCCTCTTTCGGAATTATCTTACATCATTATGTGTCACCCTGTATTACCATGGGTACTAAAGAATTTTATTTATTGTAAAATGGGTGACATAATTTTAAATGGAAAACATTATTTCTTGGAATATGGAAGAACCTGATGTTCTCTCTGTTGAAGCTTACTATGACTGAGTGAAATGCTTTGTTAGTGAAAGGGAGAAGTTCAAATCATCATATACTGTAGAGACCTTTTGAAGTTGACTAAAAAATGTTAAATAAAGATTGTGAAGTAGCTAGGTCATCGGATGGTGTTAGTTATAAAAACATATAAATATAAACGAGACTTGTCGTAGTTTTGCAGAAGCTTTTGTGTTGAGTTTCATCCTTCAAATATTTGGAATTGAAAAAGGAAAAGAAAATAACCTTGTATACTTAAAGTCTGTTCTAATAGATAGTGTAAATAGAAAATTGCAAAGGTTATTTGTACTTGATGGTTTATGTATACAATATATTGACTGGAGTTGACTATTTAAACATATACAGTACACATAGAAATGAGACATTACTTCGCGTTGAAATACAAAGTCTAGGTGAAATTTGCGTGTATTGTCTACTTTTAATCTTATATTTTGGTAAGCTAATAGAATGAGGAAATGTTAGGTTGATATGTACATGTGATTGTAGGAAAAGAATTTGTATAAAACTCGGGATACTTTAGTCTTGATCATTCTGTTTTGAAGTGAAGTGTGTGATAAATAATTACTCATCGATTATTAAGATTTAATCTTAATATTTAGAAGACAGTTTTTATATTTTAAAGTAAGTATTTTTTACTTATTTATGTCTTTTTATTATTAATTTATAGTAATTTACAGTTTGAATTTAATTTGTAAATCTTTTAGGGAACTTTGGCTTAGGCCGAATGAGCGATGATGGGATGAATTAGTGGAATGAAGAAAGCGGGAGGAAATGAGAAAATCCCACACTCGGTCCATCATAAAGCTTATATGGCATGAGCTGGGATCGAACAGATGATTAGCTGGTAGAGGAATCAGAAAGGATTTTGGCAGTCGCTTATTGGCAGCCCTATTAATTTTTAAGGAACTTTGTGGATGAATGATGATGATGGGATGAATTGGTGAAATGATGAAAGTGGGAGGAAATCGGAGCATCCAGTGTTTAAATTTCTAATATTATTAGGAAATCGTGCTTATATTCAAAGATGGGTGAAAGGCTGGGTGCAGGCCGCCTATCTTAATTTACTTGTGAGTGTATTGATTTGTAGTAAACAGTCGTTGAGGAATAAAAAAATTATTGGAAATGATACGAGCGATTAGTTAAATATTTTACAAGGAATCAACTGTTTTTTACATGCTTTTCTTTAGTTCACAATGGTTCATGGTGTCCTCAAATCTTGTAACATTGGTTTTTGTTTTATAGTTAACAACTGTAGTTCAGTTGCTAGAGAAATGGCTCTTGCTTTGTAATGAGCATTCGTAGTTTAGTTACTAGAGAAACTACCCTTGGTTTATAGTAAGCATCCGTAGCTCAGTTGACAGAGGAATGAAAAAGTATTGAAAACGAAACCTGTAGCCTTCAAGTGCTCACCTTTTTAATTTTCTTGTGAGCACCAGCCGTAGCTCAGTTCTTAGAGAAATGGTTCTAGCTTTGTATTGAGGAAACGTAGCTCAGTTGCTAGAGAAATTGCCCTTGATATGTAGTGAGTAACCGTAGCTCAGTTACTAGAGAAATTACCCTTGATTTGTAATGATTAACCGTAGCTCAGTTACTAGAGAAATGACCCTTGGTTTGTAATGAGCAGCTGAGTTCAGTGAATAGAGAAATGGCGTTGGTTTGTAATGAGCAGCCGTAGCGCAGTTACTAAAGAAATTGTCTTTGGTTTACAGTGAGCAGTCGTAGCTCAGTTGGGAGAGGAATGAAAAAATATTGAAAACGAAGCCTGCGGCCTTTAATTTCCCACACTTTTTTATTTTTCTTATGACTAGCAACCGTAGCTTAGTTGTTAGAGAAATCGTTCTTGTTGTGTATTGAGGAACCGTAGCAAAGTTGCTAGAGAAATGACCCTTGGTTTGTAATGAGTAGTCACACACACACACACACACACACACACACACACACACACACACACATATATATATATATATATATATATATAGGAGGAGAGAAAAATGAGAGAGAAAGGCACACACACACACATAGAAAGATAGATAGAAAAAAGAAACAAAGACACACACACACATGTTACATCTGAGAAATGATGTCTTTCGGTGATCACTCTTCCCAAGGTAAAAATGGAGAATGTAATACTCACTCTTTGTAATTATGATAGCATTTTGACATTCCCCTGTTTCCACAGAAGAAAACTGGAGAAAAATCTGATGATGACTCGTAGTGAGGTTCGAACTCGTATATTTTCCCCATTGTTTATTTAAAATTCTTGAAGTTATTAATTGGAGCACAGGAACTGGTTTATTAGTTTACAATTTTACACCCACTGACTTCAGATGAGTACTGTGGAAACGGCATTGATTCAAGTCCTGCTCAACACGTACATTGTGGAAAACTTTAGCTTGTATAATATGTGAGTACTGTGGAGACGGCATTGATCCAAGTCCTACTTAACACGTACATTGTGGGCAACTTTCGTTTATATAATATAGTTCGGGGAATTTAACAGTATGTGGTCATTTCCGAAAGAAGGTTTACACTATAAAATAACAGTGAACTATCCCTTGAAGATTTAGTCTCAGATTGTTAGCTGAAACTATTGAATGAACTGATTGTTTTAAGTGTGAAATTATAATAATTAAATTAATACTTTACTCTTTATCTGTGGAAAAGGTAATAATAATTTGAAAGATGATTAAATTAGTACAAAGTTTTAACCATCTTTTCGCTGTGAATAACTTCTACTCTTTAACTCAAGATAATAATTAAATAATATTAATTACTTAATACTTTAATCTTATTTTTATCTTATAGTTTAATCTTAAAAAGAACCAGCATTAGAGATCAACTCTAATCCTTAATCTTATTTCAGATTTTAATTATTTCCTTTGAATTAGGAAATCTACACTGTCCTATTACTATTGTTAATAGTGTTGTTCATATTTCTTATTAAGCGACATATTAATCAACGTAATTAGATTTTATGTTTTAGCATATGATTGTATAAAAATATGTTGATAATGTTTAATAATTTACTTTTGCGCATGTGTAGACAGGAATTTAGCTTAAAAAACAGTTATTAATATGAATTAAAGGTAATTTGGTTTCTCAGAATGCAAGGATAATGTTTTGATAATTGAAGTTTTAAATGTGTAAAGAATGAAGTAGGATATATAAATACACAACTTATTCAGACTGTGTTTATTATGAGTTTTAATTGAAGAAATAGACGTAAACCAAGTCATGGATAATTCTAATGTTGTAAAGTTTTATTATTATTATTATTAATTGGAAAAGTGAATTTGAACTCAATACTACTTTAATATTTTAACCAAGTTTAATTTTATGAACAAGAAAATCATTCCAAAAAAGGAATTAATGTATTAATTTCTGGAATCAAGTTGTGATTATTAAATTGAAATTCTTATTTTAACAAAATTTTTGCTTCTATAGAAGAAGAATAGTGATTAAGCAGTATAACGAATAACTTATTCGTGCTATAATTGAAAAAAACTGTGATTCTTATCTTTGAAGAAAATTTGTTTTACTTGAAAAGATATGAAATCCATCATATTATTT
This sequence comes from Lepisma saccharinum, assembly GCA_022664845.1. Classification (NCBI taxonomy): domain Eukaryota; kingdom Metazoa; phylum Arthropoda; class Insecta; order Zygentoma; family Lepismatidae; genus Lepisma; species Lepisma saccharinum. The sequence goes on from JAGDQP010005175.1 coordinate 10,122, forward strand.
TTCAGGAGAATCTTCAATCTATTTTTGAATTTGAAGACTTCATGTTATTCTAAGAAGAAAAAGAATGAATTTCAACGTAGAAATCACTAGTGCTGACAAGATTATTATTGCTGAAAAGAAAAAAGGATTTTCCGATGGTGAATCCATGTATAGTACTTGCATGACCTTGTGTCAATTAGTTGCACAAAGAGTGCTTCCACGAAATGTAAGCAATGTTTCTGACTATCTGAATTATCTTTACCGTTTATTACACTTGAATGTAAACCCTGTTTTAGTGCTTGCTTACATGTAACGATTTAATTGATTTAGGGCATGCTGGTTTTTTAAATACTTTTGCGAATGCTAGGCTAGCTTTCCAGCATTACTGTTAGCTAACTGAACCCTGCGATGAAATAAAAGTACGAATCCTTAACCCGGATATTGCCAATTTTTTTCAATTAATTCAGTTTCCGAGGGATGATATCTATGAAATCTGCATAAATTTCAATGAAGACGAGAGTTTAAATATTGTTCCTCCGAATCGGGAATTTTCTCTTTCTTTTGGTTCTAGTATTTCAGTGCCTGCATCCACCACTTCTTATTGTACTTTAATCACATCTGCTCCAGTAAACGTGGTTACTTCTGCATTAACGCAGGTCACTACTTTTGTAACCACGGCCAGACCATTTACAGTCCATCCATCACTTCTGAACAACAACCTTCCACATCTTCTTTCGTTCCTCCTGTCTTAGCACAGCCATCTACTTCTTCTCTTATTCCTCCTGCTGTTGAGAAGGAATCTATTTTTTATGGATGCGGACTGTGTATTTCCTCCTGGTGGTAATCAAATTTGTGACCAAGATTATGATTATTATGAAGGATGGAAAATCTTTTAAATGAAATTGCTAAGACTGAAAAACGTGTTCAGAAAACTAAAAATTTAGAGGTAATACAATATGGAACAGGGGGCGATCCCTTTGAAATTGTAGATGAAGGGGTGCGCGGTTTCGGTGTTTTTCCAGTAAATGGTAGGGAAATCGCCATACGTGTAAAAGATTTAATATTAAGTAAAAAGGTTACCTTTACTTGATTGTGAAACTGAATTAGAAACTCCATTTTATAATCATCGTGTAAAACATGTTTTTAAAAAATATCAAGTAAATCATTATAGTGTACATTCTGAAATTAAAGCTGCTTTGTTGAACGTTTTATTCGCACATTAAAAGAAAAAAATTATAAATACTTCACTGTTGAAAATACTTATTATTATATTAATATATTACAAGATCTTGTAAAAAGTTATAATCATTCAAAACATTCATCTATTCAATATGCACCTGTAGAAGTAAACGATTCTAATGTTAATGACATTTGGGGAAGATTATACGGTCAGCAAAAGTTTGTTAAGAAAAAATATAAATTTCAAGTAGAAGATTATGTTCGAGTAAGTAAATATAAACATAAATTTGAAAAGGGATATTTACCAAAATGGTCTTATGAAATATTTTTAATTGATCAATGTATTAAAAGTAATCCTATTACTTAAAAATTCGTGATCGGAATGGTGATCTTATAACATTTTCATTTTATCATGAAGAATTACAAAAAGTATTTATAGGAAAAGAAAAACTTATTTAATAAAAAGTATTAAAACGTAAAAACGGTTGGATTTATTTGAAATGGTTAGATTATCCTTCATCTATGAACAGTTGGGTTCAACAGAAATTAGTTCAGTCGTAAACATACTCTCTCAAGAACAAGCTGATAAATTTAATGTTACCTTACCATCCAATGTTTCTAATAAGATATTTGAAAATAAATCAAGTTCATATACTACGAAACTTTATCATCCGTCTCATTTAACAGGAAATTGGATGGCTGGGTTAAGTGGACTTTCTATTCGATGGAATTTTTTATAATATTGAAAACGAAGAACAATTTATTATACAACTGCGAGATAAAAATACGGTAGAATATAATATAAAATTTCCACCGGGATATTATGATTCTATGCATTCAATCTTTGATACTATTCAAATAGGTATAAGTAAACAAACGGGAAGCGAATATAAAGAGAGCGAAACCTAACCTATGTTTAACTCTTATGTTAAACTTAACTCTTATGTTTAAAGAGGATAACTTTTTAATGAAAAGTTTCATAATGTAGAAATTGTTAGATTTGAACGTATGATGAATGATGGTCCTATACTAGTTAAAGAACATCCTATAATTATTAAATATGAAAAAATAGAGAGTTTATATTTAATATAATCGAATTCCGAATCGTCAATATCTTTTTGCAGTGACTCCTGGTTCACAACATATTTACTAATGATTTATCCATTGAACTTAAAAAAGAAACCAAGGTTTTTAAATGTTCCAGCACCTTTTCACACAAATCTTGATTATCATATTCCTTCAAAAATAAATGTGCGCTTTGATATAGTAAAAAATCAACTTCTTTATGGCAAATTAGAAAAATTGGAATTCAAGATTATCATTATGGAAAAATAAATCTTTTCTATTTGATTGTCCACATTAAAGTTGAAAATAAATATTTTGATACTCTTCATGTAGACTAAAAGATACACACGGGAAAAACTTACGATTTCAATTTGGAACGTCAAGCGTGACACTACATTTTAAAAGAAAATGATTTCTGAAAATAATGAAAATAGTTTTTAGATTACACTTTCTAAAAACTTCTAATGGAAGTATTCAAACTTATTCTAGTAATAGTCCAACACATTTTTTCAATAACCTTAATAATCGTATACATTTAAACAATTCATGACTGGTAGGATTAAGTGAAGTTCATATTCCCTTAACGTGTGATATTGTTATTAAGAGATAAAATATAATGTGGTATGGTAATGTAAAATATAAAATAACTGAAGCTTATTATTCAACTGTTCAACGAATTAAATAAAATAAATCCTCATATAAAATTTGAATATTCAAACGTAGTTACTATAAAAGTTGATAATAGCATAACATATTTACGCTTAACACCTATATTAGCATTACAATTAGGTTTTGGACCTGATATTAATATTTTAAAGATAATCGTGTTCCTAGACAGACATTTTTAGACATTGGATATCCTCATCAAGTATTTGTTTATTTTGATATTATTCAGCCTCCCTTTGTAGGTGAAACAAAAGCACCTCTTTTACCAATTGTAAACATGACGAAATCATCACGGCAGAGTACAAACCATAGCTTTTCAAAATGTACATTATTTTCCACTTACAAACTTTCGTTTGACACTGTAGAAATACTACTAAAGGATCATGCAGGACCAAATTTACCATTCACATCTGGGACGTTAACAGTAACACTTGATGTTAAACGTTCATTGTCATCATCATTAAAATGAAAAATTATACCATATTACATAGAGGCAAGGGTATACCTTACTTTGCAAGACCTGTTAATCAACGTGGACATGGGGCTGGGAGTTTATTTCGAGGATTATTTCGATTTGCTATGCAAAAGCAGTAGGTCGACAAGCTTTACAAACAGGGATTCAAGTTGCAGGTTATAGGCTTGAAAATCGACCTGTCAAAGAGTCTCTTAAAAGTAGAGTTCGTGAAGCAGATTCTACTTTAAGAACAAAAGCTCAAAATAAAGTCAGCCATTTATTTACTGGTAGCGGTAAAAGAAGGACACGTAAACGTGAAGCTCCTGTATTGAACCACTAAAATTAAAAACACGTGTTTCTAAAAGTCTAGAGATATTTTCAATTAAAATGAAATTTCTTACACTAAAAAGTAATGAGATCTGTACGAATGAATTCGATTTAGTTTCTGTCCCTATGACATAGACTGCTATTTAATCATCGAAAATGGTAGAATATAGACCAATTTCATCACTTTCTTCTGAAGGGCCTATGGAATTTCTTGTACCAGGAGATACTGCAGAATATATTCTTCCTACACATATTTATCTTTATGTTAAGTGTAAAGTAACAAGAGCAAATAGAGATAACTTAGAAGTAAGTACAGCAGGTCCACCAGCTGTAGAGGGTGATATTGTAGCACCTGTAAATATTTTTTTCATGCACTATTTTGTGAGGTGACTATTTCCTTAAATGATAAACTCATTGCTTCCTCAAATGGTACATATCCATTACGATCATATTTTAAAAATTTACTTAATTATTCTGAAGGTGCAAGTAAAATTCATTTAAACACTGTATTATGGTATAAGGATACTGCAGGACATTTTAATAGTATGGATGAAAATAATGTTGGTTTTTATAAACGGAAATCAATTATTACCGGTAGTGCTTTTTTATATGTATGGATGACTTCATACAGATATTTCTGACTTAAATCTTATTCTTCCAAATAAAGTCAATCTTCGTATAAAATTAAGTTGTACTAAAGATGCATTCTGTTTAATGGCTGCTGAAAATTGATTATTTAAATTTCATCTGGAAGATGTTTATTTATACGTTCGACGCATTAATATTTCTGCTTATTTAGCTTTACAATTAAACACTTTTATGACTGATGATACAGCAAAATTACCATTAACTAGAGTGGAAACAAGAGTACATACTATTCCTGCAAATGTTACTTCCTATAATCTGGATAATATATTTCTTGGAAATGTACTAAACGGTCTCGTTATAGGTTTTCTTGTAAATACTGCAATCAATGGAAAATACTATGAAAATCCATTCAACTTTCGAACTTTTAATATTGATAAGTTACAAGTACAAGCTGGCTCCCAATTTTATCCTCCCACTCCACTTAACCCTGATTATGCAAAACATATATACGTTAGAAGTTATCACACTATGTTCTCTGGAACTGATATATTTCGTGAAAATTAAAGTCATACGGTCGCATATTCTGATTACTCTCATGGATATACTCTTTATGCTTTTATTCTTTATGCTTTTATTCTTTCTCCTACTAATACTTAGATGATTCTACATGGGATATTATTAAGGATCCTCCTGTTAATCTCAAAATAGGGTTCAGTGAAAATTTTGCACATTCTCTTACTAGTGTTGTTTACGCTCAATTTGACTCCCTTATTCAATAGATAAAGATAGAAATGTATATAGCGATAACATAATTTAAGTTTAATTCAGTTTGAGACTGACCATGATGAGCGTCGTACACTTTTCTGCGTTTGAGTGTAGTGTAGAAAATAATTTCATAGTTAAAGAATAAGCCATAGTTAATCCTGATGCTAATAGTTTTCAAACCTGACTTTTCAAACCTCTTTTTCTAATATTAAAAATTACTATTCCAAGTTTAAGATATGCAAATGAATATTTAAGTCAGCATATATTTGGTTTAGACTGGATTGAAGATGATATTGAATACAAGGAAGTTGAAGACATACTTACTACGTATAACTCCTACAGTGAAAGTGTATACACGCATGGAAAAACACGTAAAGTTTTCCTAGAGTCTCTTCTACAAAGAACAGTGAATAATTTAGAAGATATTAAGCGCCCAAAATATAATGCTTTAGCTTTTCCATCGCAAACTTGTGCTCATCTTTCTCATCAATTTACAACTTTTAGGTGTGCGTTAAAGTAGGCTTAAGTGTATGCAAAGTTTTAATCATATCATCATTTACGTTCTTTTATATTACCTGAAAACAACACTGTATGAACCAACACCAATTAGTGAAACAAATTCAGATGTGGAGTGATGAAATATTAAAAGTTGTGCTACAAGACGGTGCCAGTGCTGTAACACATACTGGAATTTATTCATCATATACGTTACCTAAACAAATTTAATATCCAGCGGAACTCATTATAAATTTAAGTCCATCATATTCTCCTGGATCACACTGGACTGCTATTTATATTAATAAAATTGGTCGAGGAGAATATTTTGATAGTTTTGGAAATGTAATTTCTAAACCAATTGTAAAATATATAAAGTTAATAAAACCCCAGTTCAACATGTTAATTCTATACTTTGTGGATTATTCTCTATTGTATTTATTTATTTCAGTGTACGATGAAAAATGTAATATCTAATTTTCATAGTTCCAATCTTAAGAAAAATGGTGTAATTATAAATCACTTGTAAAAATATTATAAAAGGAAAACTAAAATGTAAATAAAAGTTTTAATATAAATGGAACAAATCTTTTTTAATTTATATGATTAGTATAATCCTCTTATTATTAAGGTTATTTTCAAATAAAATAAAGAAAATAGAGTATATTATTTTTTAAGAACATCAAGTAAAGTGTTTTACAAAAACAAGTTGCACATGCTTCTCACACTTGCATGGCTGATAAGTTTATTTGATTTTTCATGTTTCATCCAGTACTGCAATTGTAAACAATTTCTTAGTGCGCAAGCATTAACTTCCACAGCGTCATGATAAGTGCACTTTAACATACCAATGTTTAAATTCCATGTTTTCAACGCAAGACATTCTCTTTCATTCACATGATCAAAACTTTCGAAGTGAAATACTTTTTTAATCCACTGTACTTTTCAACACCTTTACAGAAGAATGTACCCTCAATTGAACACAATTGAAATATTATTCTTCGAATATGTGTAACATTGTATCCACTTGAAATGTCCCATTCTAAACTATGGAAGTTTTGTGTTAACCATTCCACTTGTTTTTGATACTCTAGTCCGAATTCTGTAATTTCACAAGGTAATTTCACTAAACAGTGGAATAAAAAACTAGCATCACAAGATACTATACAACATTCTCTCATGATAAATTCATGTGCAGAGATTTTAAAACCTTGCATATCAATGATGTACTGTGTTAAAGTTAAAATATTTCGCCAGGCTGATTTTCTATAATCTTTCTCGATTTCCTCTCTTGTTACAACTTCACCATTTACATATCCTAAACAGGAATGACCTATTTGATTGTATTCATCATAGAAGCAACCTTCACATATCAACGGAGTTTCAGGATTCCACTTTCCTAACACAATTTTCATCTACCCATTGTTTTTACACTTACACTTCAGAGTTTGATCACTTACTCCAACTTCTCTACTTGCTCCTCCTTTCACTAATGGAACGCGGGATAATTCTCTTACTGCTGTTGGTACTACAGGTAACGATTTTACTATCGTTCCCACAGATTTCACTAAAGTTGATGAGCCTGGTGAAGATGCTACACTTGCTGCTTCTACTGCTGCTCCTGCTGCCCCTATGGATGTCTGTTTTCCAAAAAACAAACGTTCCTTTACTGGATACGTCACTCCATCTAATATTCGTTTCTTTCTTTTCTCCTGTTCATGCTTCTTTTTAGGAATTATAGAAGAATAAACTTCTTTAATATCCTCCTCGTCATCATTATTCTTCTTTTTTACTACACTGGAAAATGATGATAATAATGATGGGGATCGACGATCTTAGATCGTAACAAAGTATATATTGTTCGATCTCCTCCACTATCCTCTTCTACATTATCAAGTAATAATAATGTTTCCACTAACTCATCATCCTCAGATGTTAAGTCTATAACTTGCTGATAACACTCGGACTGATGCTGCTCCTGCTGCTGCTTAGCCATGACTGAATCTCAAACTATTTATGATCAATACGACATCAACGCCTTCTATATATTGTAAACTTTATCAATTATCACGTGAAAGTGTGACAGATAAGCTGATATCAACGCGTCAACAGATAAGGTCATATCAGTACGTCAACAGATAAGGCTCCTTATCAAAAAATCCATTAATTTGAATACATACTCCACTATTATATTTCAAAATATTTGAACAGGCCACGCGCTACGAAGGTTTGATTTCTGAATTGTACTTGCTCCTAATAGTAATAATAATAATAATAATACCGTCAAACGGGGTGACTTGGGACAGCGGTTCAATTTTAGAATTTACAGTTAGTCACATCGATAACTGATACAGATTTCGCGCTCAATCGTAAGTTGTTGCATTGTGGTAAGTACTACAAGTATTCTGAGTGAAAATTTTCCAATGGTTTATAAAAGTATATTATTGTTGATGTCGAATTGTGTAAGAAAAGTTAATTGTTGAATCTTTCATCTGTGGGTTCTATAATTAGTTCCGTCGGAAAATAAACTCTAGGTGTGTAAGTGGAACAAATATCATATATGGTATAAAGCAAATGAAGGGTTATAGTGTTTGTATTTTGGTTTTTATGCGATTGCGAGCCTGGTTTCAAACTTTAGGGTGTACCTCAGGAAGACATGAAAGGACCTACTTGTTCCTCACATTGGACTGATTGCACTGCAGATTTCCTGAAATTGGTTAGATTTGGCGAAAGCACAACAAAGCAATATAGAAGACGCAATGATGTTGTACTTGGGAAGACTGTTGGTAAATTTTCAGGAATAGTTAATGATCAAGAAGAGAACAACATGTTAGAAGTAAATTTTCTAATTTGGATGAGGCTATACACCAAAGTTTTGTCAGGGTGGTCTGCTAGGTGTTCCACTCTCTGCACTGGATGTGTAAGTTACAGAACTGTGTTAATTATTTTACGTCATAGTGTCAATTCGCACAGTCCCAAGCAGTTCTCGCTTGAACGAACTGTTGCATATTTCATTCTGCTAGCAACTAACATCATCTGTAATTCCATCTCTCACACATACACAGAGAACCCAGCACAACACTCAACTATCTCTAACCACCTTGATATATCCCCTTGTAGTAAGTTGTTGATGTTGATGCTCGGTAGATGTCTCTACTATTGGTTATGTATTTTTGAAGTGAGTAATTTTTTAATGTGAAAACAAATGATTGCTTTATTCTAGTTATAAATGGCATATGATTTAAAAATATGAACGATCTTCAGTTAAAAGCTTAAAAGCAGTTTAATGCAAAGACATAGACGTCATACAAATGCCGTTTAAATATATTTTTAGTTGTAAGAATAGAATCACATTGTAACGATTGGAGTTTGCCAACTATATATTTGAAATCTTAAATGTTATTATTATTATTATTAATAATAATAATAATAATAATAATAATAATAATAATAAATTATTATTATTATTATTATTATTATTCATTTTATTGATTCAGTGTTAAATCTGCGTGGTTAAGATATCAAGATGCGGGGTGGCTGTTATTATTTCTTTTCATAAGATGTTACTTCGCTCACTTTCTTGTATAAAATGAATTTTAGTTATGTATCGTTGTAGGTATGTTAGACTGACGGTGAATTTTTTGACGTCACTTGTATACCGCTATATGCGTATATTTTTAACTAGTAGTGGAAAGTTTCGTTGCTACTATGTTAGAATGTTACTGATTTAAAATTACTTGGTTACTTGATTGTGAGTATATTTTTAGGTAATGACAAGTTGGCAGCTTTAACAACATTTTGCAGTAACGGCACTGATTAATCGATGTTACTGCATTAAGCTGTTAGCAAGCTAACTTCACTAAAAATTGATCTGTATTGAATGACGGTTAAAGCCAGTAGCAGCTCGTGGTTGAAACAGTAGGTGAAGTTCTACCAAATCTTTTATATGTAAACACGCTTTCATATTAGCTACTGGTAACAGTTATCCTGAATATCCAGACTTTACCGATTTATTCCTGATGTCATTTACTTATATTACTCAATACTGAGCATCCTGCTGAATTGCCCCTCACCAATACACCATGCAATTATTATTTCATATTGTTATCCGTAATACTGATTTTCTACCTTCCAAAACAATACATCGTTCCAGTTAGTTTGCTACTTCTCTTCAAAATGACCACACTTTCACATGACTGTGCTAAGTACGTTTTTGATTGAAAAAGAAATAATACTTTTATTGAGTTTGTAATTAAGTAATTTTTCAAACAGTGAAATTTCATGGGACTTTTGGTGCGTGGGGTTCCCGGTTCGTGCCACGCGGGCTTTGTGGTGGACAAAGGCCTTGTGCGTGGATTTTCTCGGGGAGTCGGGGCTCTCCCTTTTTTCTTCCATTTTCTTCGTTCCAACGATTCTCGCATCATTATCCATTCGGCCAGAGCCAAAGTCCGTTTCCCACAGGTCTTAAATATTCAAATTTAAATGTAACTCCACAAATCAACTTGAGAATTCTTTTTAAACCCTTGCTTCATGTTCTCACGACGTATTTCATGCAATTAGATATTTTTTCTTACTACCAAAGTATGGTTTTCTTTTAGAGTAATGTAGTACTTATTCAGAGTTGCATATGAGGCGAAAACGACGAAAACTAGACTACATTTTGGTATCGTAATTTCCCTTTTATTCCACATCAGAAACTTTAACTTTTTAGCCTTTTCGACACCACCCTTATAAGATTGAGTGAATTGGCATGTTTTCTTAAACACGGTGTTCCGAGAATGCCTATAACTAAATTCATAGAAATGATTTGTCCATCAAGCATTGGTTCCATGAAGAGAATGAAGGAAATAGTTGGCAGAAACTTAATGAGATACAAGGACGTTTCGTAAACTTCCCTTTTATGTCATTTTAGTACTAATTACTTCGCAAGTCTCAAAGAAATACGAGTAGTTAAGTTTAAGTTCTACAAACAACACCCGAGACACGTTCCCGACACTCCGTGAACTGAACCCTTCTGCATTAAGTCAGTCGACCACCGCATCCGGCGTCAGGCTAATGAACTAATAGGCTCTCGTATATTAGGTACAAATCTACAAAAACAATCTATTTATCTATTCATGTTAAACAAATAGGTTCCATTTCATACCTTTTTACACAAGCTGTTACTGCTAATTCTGTTACCTCATAATATGCTTAAATATCTGTCCTAAACAATTACTGATATCTGTGTCATTAGACCACATTAACTGAGAATGTAAACATTTTAATCTGTATTATGCTCATGGTAAAGGTTTAGGCAGTGTTCGATTTGTTATAAATTACGAAGGGGGATTATAAAACTAGTATTTGCTTGTAACTTTCAACCTACTATCGGTTTGGGTAGAAATATGAAGATTTATCCCTGGGTGGGAAGATATTCGGAATCAACTACCGGGGATGAAATCCTCACACAACAGGGAAAATCCTGAAGGGTTTTGTCAGTATCTGCTTGAGCGAGTCTCTCTAGCTAGTAAACTTATTTCGCTATTTTCATTTTATGCATTGAATAGATATAAATTTTAAAATTTTCTTCATATAAATAATCAATGCATGTTTCTGCAATATAAACTTGCACGATCATTTTATCACCGACAAGTGTTTAAGCAGTCTTTAAACCTAATAGTGAAGATGCGACCAATTAACATAAATGAAGCTTTATAAATATAAATATTTATGTCACTTATCACATTGGTATATGCTCCGGATTATGATGAGGATATATTTTTCTTTTTCCATTTAAGTGGAAATTTGTGGCTTTAACATTTGATGGACAGATTAACTCCCATACTTGGCTTCGATTTTAAAAATTCATTTAAAGGCCTTTAGGCAACTATGGCTCAGGCAGTATGGATGATGATGGTATGAATTGGTGGAATGTAGAAAGTGGGAGGAAACGGGAGCACCTAGAGAAAAAACACGCACACGGTGTTTGTTCACCACAAAGCCCACATAGCATGAGTAGGGATCGATCCACCGAAGGAGAATACTTGGCTTCGACATAAGATCAATCCGATATGCGTGTATAATAATTACATCTGATGGTACTAATGATGAACCTAGAGGGTGGGGCGAGAGAAATCCCCATTAGAGCTTAAAAATCCTCCAGGGAGTTTGTTATGAGCCATAGCAAAAGATAAAGTATTGTTCTTGAAAGTAAAGTTCCTCTTTTAGCGCAATTCCTACCACACCCCCACACATCTCCTGAATTCTCTGCATTCAACACTGAGCGAGAAGACTTCAGCGACTGGATATTTATATTTACGTTGAAATTTTTCAAGTTCGTCGGCAACATGCGTTTGAATTTTTCCCTTCTTTTTATCTTAAAAGCGTGATGATAGATCAAATTAATAGGTTTTAAAATCGTACATACTTTAGCTAAGATGCTAAGCATCCAATTTACTATATATTTTCTAGTAGTAAAATGTGGATTATACATCGTAGGCGATGAAATTCCCTACGGCCGTGGTAATTGTCGTGTAGTTTCCAACCGTGTCCCAACCATTCATAGTGCTGCTATGGTGGGATTTGGAGAAATCAATTCCAGCATCTTACTATGCATTAGGCAGTGAATCTCTTTTGGAAAGAGCAAGAGAGAACTTCACAGGCGCCACAGAGTAGTAAAGAAAGGAATTGGTCTCTGACAACGCTAAGCTCCAGGCCGCTTCTTATTGGTCAGAATGGCCTGACCGAGAAGTTCACCTTCTGCTACAAATAGTTGACCTCAATTCCGCTCAAGGTCAGTAGAAAAGAAGATAGCTAAGCACAATCCTAAATGCTTCCTTACCTTCCTTCCTTCCTTTTGCTAAGAAACAAAGGAGCCTACTTTGCAAGACGGATGGCGCTACTAGCGTCAGTATTGTGATTACTTGTAGGCAAAACTATAATAAAGCGAATTAGTGTTATTCTCACTGGCATTGTATACTATTTATTTCAGCATTTTAGAAACATGTGTTCTTTATTTAATTAATATAGAAATAAAATAATAGGTGAAGTACAGCTTCACCCACTTCAGCTAAAAAGCCTCCGCTGGTTAAAGCAGTGCAACGCATAAGCAGTTACGTTTATTTCTGATTTAAATTGTGGGTTGAATTTTGTGTTTCTGTGTAGCGGCTATGTGAAAGTTGAATCGATCACAATGCTTAAAAGCTAAAGGTAGAATTCAGTTTCACTTCTTACTGTTTTCTCTTTTCAGGCTTTAAATAAAAATTGATAATGTACGTATTTATGTGCAAATGGTTAAATTGTTTTGTCTTGTAACGGTACCGTTTTGATTTAAGATACCTACATACATACCCACTTTTTATACATCCGAGTGTACAATAAACAAAAACGGGACTCATTAAAATTATTTTCTTAGTAACGGAAGAAAAATTTTATACATAGGATTGATTAAAATTATTTTATTAGTAACGCCATCAGAGTATACTTTTTATACATCAGAGTATACAAGATACGAAGAACAGGATCGATTAAAATTAATTTGTTAGTAACTTCAGCCACTTTTTATACATCCTAGTGTACAATATGCAAAAAGGGATTTATTACAATTATTTTGTTAGTATCGTTAGCCACTTTTTATAAATCAGAGTATACAATATGCGAAAACGGGATTGATTATAATTATTTTGTTAGTAACTTCAGCCGCTTTTTATACATCCGAGTGTAAAATATGCAAAAACCGGATTGATTAAAATTATTTTGTTAGTAACGTCAGTCACTGTTTATGCATCTGAGTGTAGAATATGTGAAAATGTACTTGATTAAAATTATATTATTAGTAACGTTTATACTTTGTTAAAACTCAAAGTTACAGTTTGGTATTTTACCTTTAAAGAAACATGCGACTATATAATGCACGGAGGCTATATTAAAATGCTTAAAACAACATCAAATTTATCAAATTTTTGTAAACATTTTCATTCGATCTGCATATTTGAAACAGCCTTTGATTTTTTTCCTCAAGCGGCATAACCATAGCTTATTCAACCATTTTTACGGACTTTTCTTTAGTTCTGAGGGTGTCCTCAAATTTTGTAGTGTTAATTTAACTCATTTTTGATGCCATACAATAATGCAATTTTATACAGGCAGGTAAGTCGAATAACTATAATATTTCATTGGAACTGTTATCTATTTTAAATTAATACTAGCCTGTATCAATTTTGCGTTTCACTGGTTACAATACACTTTAGGATTAGAGTAACAAAGTGCTTAAACACCAAAATACAAATCTGAACGTTCTGGTAATCTCTGATGACATCTTTTCCTTTTATTTTTGTCGGCAGTTATATCTGATGTTAAAATCCTCTCTTGCGATTTACGGAAGGCAAGGTAGCACGTTAATATAAATCCGTCTGTTGACCACTCTGACATATTTTACAAGCAAATGCTAGGATCTAGCCTTAAGTAAGTTCTGGTCATTATATTACACGTTCTTTTCTCTAACATATTCATCGTTGAGCCTGATATTCGAAAAACCATCAAATCTTGTAGAGTTAATTTAATTCATTTTCAGATGTCATATAAAGATGAAATTTTACATAGCAACGTAATTGGGATGAAAGACAATATTTCATATTTACTGTTATTTATTTTTAATATTGACTTTCTATCCTAAAATAAATACTATCTTGCAAAGATTTTGCGTTTGGCTGGTAGCAGTACACTTTAGGATTTTTATGATTTTTTTGTCTTATTTCATTTTTGTTTGCTTTATTTATGACAGCGCTAGTGCAATTATGGTTAACTTCTAGCACATGTTATTAAATATAAAAATGGTCTTATCCTGTTACATACATATGCATCATTGATTAAGTTTATGACACTACAAACTAAGTGCGATTAAATTTACTAAGCAAACTACATTAGCAACTATAACAATGTATTTAACTAATATATCTAAGTTATATATCCATAATTTAACTTAACAATGCAAAATATAGCTCACTACCAACTTATATTTAACGGTTCTGTTCGTGTTTGTTATCTTTCTGTAACTTACCCATGCTTTCGGAAGCCTGTCAATTCAATTTCAGTTAAAATTACATTTTATTCAGTACAATCCGTTCTTCTTTTTGTCTGATTTTCTGTATATCTCACTACCAACTTATATTTAACAATTCTGTAATTTACCCGTGCTTTCGGGAGTTCGTCAGTTCGAGCCTCTTCAGTATCACACACAGCACACAATGTTGAATTAAAGTTTTCTAAACGTTGAATTTTGACAACGTTGTATTTGGTGACATTGAATTATGTTTTTTGAACGTAATTTAATAAACATTTAAAGAATGACCCGTATTAAACGTTGGATTTAAATTGTGCTCTTAAACCTTCTAAAATGGTGGAATCAACGTTGAATATTTGTGAGATTTCCTAATCTACAGAAACTAATTTCAGTGATAGATTTATGCTTAAACTTCACTAGGTATTATATAATATCATTTTCTTCTTGATGGAAATGCACTTTTGTTTGAGATTCATACAATGCATACGCTATGCGTTTGTCTTTTGTTCCCTCATGAAAACCGGGAAAGGCAGGACATCGGCGCAGTATGAGATCGAAATCACAGGAGGAAATCCGAATAAGTTGCTCAAATGATTTTTTTTTTTTTGTATATTCTTCGTACAATAGGTTGTCTCATCTTGTTAAAAGCAATAAATGTGGTACTGACAATTCTCAGACTTACTGAATGAGTAAAAAATTCCACGAGGCAACCTAATTCTGTTTTGAAATTGTATAACTTTTTTATTGCGTTCAGATGCCTCTTATAAGTGAGAGCATATTGTATGTATGTAACTATATACAATTAAAGAAGACAACTTGTATTTTAGTTTGTGGAGTTGTTATAAGGTAAGGATTTAACGAACATTTGTTTTTTTCCCGCATTATTTAAATTGCATTCTGAATATTTATTTATTTTACATACATTTTTATATACATTATCGCTAAAATGTGCTATTCCTTAATAAATAAGTTACGTTTATACGTACTCATTACGTTTATATGTATGTAATAATACGTAAGTATTATTTGTCCTCAATTTTTATTGATCCTTCAATTAGTAGTTTCCGTCATTACCATGTTGAGGGGTTTGTTAGACTGGTATCCTAGTGGAAGTAAGTTGTAATTACACATTTAGGTCCTAAATGTTGTGGGCGAAGGTTTATTTATATCTTCATTTCAATTCCCAGGCTGTTTATGTTGGGTTATACGTGTACAAAAAAAACCTATGGCGCAACAGCCTATGAAGGGCCAAGGCCTGCAACGCGGCTTTTTGCGGGGGGCACGTGGTCAGCGCACGGCTGTTTTTAGCCACTTTGAGTGGCTTTCGCTACCGGATTGACCACCCCCCAGGGTTGCCCCGGTAATCATTTTCAGGGACTGGGTCGAGACTTACGGCCTAGGTAAAATTGCTTCAATTTCTCCCACCGGGAATCAAACCCGGATTTTGGATTGTCACGTCATGGATCACGCTTGTAAAATTTAACTTTCAGGACAAATTTCGTACCTTTTCCCCCCAAATCCCTACTTATAACGAATATTTAAATCTGTGCAAATGAACAGAATAATGTAAGTTTATCAGACCGAAGCCTAGTACTTCAATATTCAGTACGATATGCTTTAATTGAAATTACAATTTTAGGGTTGATTCCAGGTTAAAATCCTATAATCAAAGGATTTTTCCTGGAATCAACCCTAAAATTGTATCGTATTGAACACTGAAGTACTAGGCTTCTGTCTGGGAAACATATTATTCTGTTCATCTTCACAGATTCAAATATTCGTTATAAGTAGGGATTTTTGGGAAAGGTACGAAATTTGTTCTGATGGTTAATTTTGCTTCTCTCTAAACGTCTAAACGTTTTGTAACGTTGAATCAATGTCAATGCCAAAATTAAGTTGCGGAAAAGGTTTAATTCAACGTCTTTAAAACGTTTGTAAAACGTCAGATTCAACGTTGTATCAACATTTCTTAGAATACTAATCCGATAGTTGTATAAACGTGGAATGAACGTAAATTCAACCATACTTCAACGTTTATTAAACATTTAAGAAAAAGTTAAATAAACGGTTATTTAACGTGATTGTGCTGAGTGGGATATTTTATTATGGAAAATCAGTGTTTATTTTTTCTCTTACTTTCTGTATATCTCATTAGTTTTTCTTAGTGCAAGTTCTGTGCTCCATTCAAAGCTGAAATCAACTTTCCCATACTTTTTTTCTTTCTTTTAAAATAATCTTGTTCTTCCCTCAGGAAATTAAACTATTTCTGTGTTCTGATCAACGTGTGTGTTCTGATGCAATAGGAGAAGTGGAAGAAAAAGGACTTTTTCAATTAATTTCTTCTTAGCAAATTTCTGGGGGGCAATATTTAATTCGTATTTCGCTTTTCTGTTTCCAGCGCGGTAAAGGGGAGTGGATTCGTACTTATAATGCGTGGGCAACCAAAGAACTGGTGGATTCAATCTCGTACTTATTTTTTATGTGCAAAAAACAATTAGCGACCTGTCAATCCCCGTAGTACATTTTTATGTAGCAAAAACAATTAGGGGTAGTTCGGATTTGTGTTGTAAAAACAAGTAGCAAAGGGGCATGGTTTCGTTATACATATCGTACGGTATACTAGTATCGTAAGGTAGCTACTATCGTCTGATCTTACCTCCAGAAAGGGATATAAATCTTTCAGAAGGGACGATTGCACTGCACCCCTAAGCTCTTGTGAACATTTTGGATTTTTTTTTTTACGATTTACACATGAGTAACGCGTCTGACATTTTATTACAAAAAGTACAAATTATGTATTTCCTAGTCAACACACAGCCTACCTGAAATATTATTACAGAAGGTACCGTACAAGCCAGGTATCCATTTCCAAACGGGTCCTTATGAAAAAAAAAGTAATTGAGACATTGGCATTATACAGATCGTTTTATCACTTTCGAACACATTAGCAACATTTTGAAATTCCAAAAGTCTTCAAATTCATTTGAAATTCGTAAGAAAGTAAAAGAGAGAAACATAATTAACAGTGAAGGCTGTATATAATATTATCTTTTTCAATATTTTGCAAAAGTGAAATGTTGGTAACCTTCTCCAACAGTTTTTAAGATATTCATACTTAAAAATTAGAAGTGTATAACAAGTGTTTGTCTTAATTTCCTAATATTAATGGTGCAAGGACAAGGACCCGTTTGGATATGGAAAGATAATTGCCAGTCTCTGTGTTTTTCACATATCTGAAGTTTACTTATTCCTCATTTTTGGTTATATTTTGGAGTGTTTTGAAGTACGTTTCTTGCGTTTTATTAATAGTGTTGATAATTATTTTTATACAATGCTTAAACATTACATTTGCTTCCAAAAACAAGCAAGCTAGTCTTGATATCATCAACAGCATTTGTTTCGTTTGTTTATATAATAAAACCTATTCATTTAATTTACCTCAAGAGACCCGAACTTATGAAGAATTCTCTGGTGATATAAGCTACCCGCTAAACTGATTATATTTTATTCCGTCAAGATGAAACATGCTATATCTCGTATACTACGTGAATGTAAAGTAGATAGGACACCTATAAACCCCTGACCACGATTCAAACATTTTCTCAGCGTTCAGAGGGTATTAATTTCGCCGTGTTTTTTTTTAGGGGCGCGGGGTTTACGTCCAATTGTGCGCCGGTCACCGACACAAATGAATATCCGCTCGTTAAATCAGTAGAGCACCTTGATGGTGGTCGGCGACGCAATATCTATGGCATCTCAGAATTATTACTTGTTCGCTTGGCTATAATCGGATAATTGAAAAGCATGATACTCCACAATCTCAAAATTCATTATCATGCATAGGTTATAGTTAGTAAACGAGAAGTTCTGCGTCTTTGTTAGTGTGTTCCCCAGTTTGCTGCGGGGTTGGAATAACGGGAAGATAGGATATTACGACTAATTGTAGCAGCTTGAGCTCACGAATATGTTCGCGAAAGGGTTTCAATCAGGTTCATTTGTCAAGGGCCCCAGCTTGCCTTAGCCGCCACTGATAATAAATCTCGGGTACTAGTTGTGAATCAATTCCTGTTGTTGGAAATGTAATATGCCAGCAACACGCTGGTACGGGCAAAATTATTCCAGAACGGGCGCTGCCCGTACTGGCCCTACCTTGTCTAGGGGGTCTAAATTGAATCTGGTTCATTTTAACAAGTTCTTAAATACATTTTGTTTAATGATACCATACAAACTCATATTTTGTTGATCAAGTGAACTTACAATTGTTTGCTCTGATTCATGATTGTGCAACACGACTGATTCACAATAATCTCAAGCATTGATCGCAGTTATCCATGATCATAATTGAGCTCATCTGAAATTTTAATCATAATATGTGAAAAAGTTCGTGTAGTTTAATAAAGGCAAATAGCAATGTTGGGCAAAATGATCACAATCTTGGACGAGCGAAAGAACTCGCGGGGAGATCATCACAATTATACTTGAAAATTAAATAGGACCTAGGTCTATATTATGATTTTTCGAAAAGATGAAAATAAAACACTACTCGCTTCCGTAAATGAGATATACTGATGCTGATGAATAGTTTAGGAACCAATTTTTTTTCGATTTAACACATTTAAATAATTAATATATGTAAATCAGATGGCAATAAAATACTTTTGCGCTGTCCAATATTTTTAATATTCTATTTTATTTTTAATTTTGGGGCTGATCTATAACTAAAATTAGTTTCAATTTCTTTAATCTCACGATTTCATATTACGATGAATTTTTCATAATGATTGTGTTTTGGATGCCATTATATGATAAGTCTAGAATGTAGGATGGTCCATATGTTGACCAATCAAATAAATCGTTACAAAATCCTGCAGGGAAGCGATTTAGTGAACAATCACAATGGCTGGAGGAGTGTATGCTGATAGCAGACTCTCGTAATGTGTAAAAATTACAACAGTGATTAATGAGCTTTTCATAAGAGCTGATCTTAAATTGTAAGTAAAACCCATCTTTTTGAGAGAGAAATAAACAATATAACTTTTTACTTGTGTATGTACGATATATTTTTGTCAGTTTTGGGACTGCCAGAGGTTGGGGGTCGGAGGATGGCGTTGCATGGGAATTTGGGTATGGGATGTAAGAGTATCTAATACTAGCAAAGAGTGAGCCTGCATGCATTTAGCTTACTGAAAAGAAAGAAAATATTCCTCGGTGTAAGTACGGAGTGGTTCGTGGATATGTGTGTGAAACTTGCTGAGTTCAGGCACATCATTCTTTGTGATCTTTACGTTATTCCACCGCTGTGCATGTTTTAGGGTTGTTAATTTCTCTGTCAGTCTAATGTGACTTCAGTTGATCTATAAAGTTTATATCTATCATTAAATTGTAAGATTAGGAAATATCCATATTTCATTAAGTTGGGGCTACGAACTTTCGAATGTACGTAGAAGTTTCGAACAGCACTTGTAGGGCAATAAAATAGTGCCGATTATAGGTATGGGCAATCATGTGCTGTAAAGACGAATTTTATGATTAGGTCTGTTGAGCTATACGTAGAGGCTGAGAAATAGTTTATCTTAACAATGAATGTGTAGAAATTAATCCTTCTTTGTCTTAGCATGCTAGAATAGAATAACTAGGCCTACTTGAATTTTAGTAGCCTATAGCTTTTAGTCTTTAGGTTTGAAAGAATTTTATTATGATGTTTAATAATTACGTAAGCTTAATTACTGATAGGTTGAAATCTAAGCGTTTCTTGATATTTAACAAGGCTATTATTTCGCAGAACCGTTCCAATTCCCTTCTGATCATTTTAATTTGAAAGTCTTTAGCTGAGTTCTTGGTAATAATTTTCAAGTTCCTGTGCCTATTTATTGCTTTACCTGCATGTCAATCGAAATCGACGTAACTTCGTGAATTTAATGCCACATCTTATTCGTTTCCCTGTTATGCGGGCGACATGTTGACCAGTTAATGTTTTACTGCGCCCCAAGTTCAATACATCTGCTTTGCCCCCCCCCCCCCTTTTTTTTCTGTTTACAGATTCCGCTACAGTTGGTTGGGTTAGGTAAGCCAGTTTTTTTATTTTTTTTTTAATATGCGCAATTTGAAATTTTACACAGTTGACTCAACCAGTTACTCACAGTTGGTTAGATTATTGTCGCCTTGTACCTCACGGTTCATCACTTCCGCTACTCATAAGTAGTCAAATATTCAACTGATCTTCCTTCCGATGTAACACACGTGTCATTGATCTTTTTTTTTTCTTTCACGTATGACAAGTGATTTTCTTACCCATTTCTCCTGTAAATTTAGCTAATTTTTACTATTTCTGGATCGGTTTTGCGGACTTAACCCTTTAACAATGGTGATAGTGGAGTAGGGCTAAGTGAGTAACGTAGCGGGATTGTTCCAATATAAGCACATGGTAACCTTTGCACTCGTCACTTTTTCATACAATTTTAATGCCTTTTCTACTTTTGTGTTCATTCGGGGTTATATGCTGTGAGGATAGATTATATTGCATCAAATATGAAAAAAAAAAAAGGATGATTAAAGTGCTGAAAATGGAGCAGAACTACATTTAGTGTTTAACAAAACCGGCCCGGCAGTGACTAGTAAAAAACAAGAGTAGGATTCTACAAAGCTAATTTTGTATCTTGCATTTAAATAAATATACACCGGTATATTTTTTTTTATAAAGTATCACTTTCATATTAAGGCTGCAGATCACCCCCGCCATGTTGGTATGCACTTTCCATTGATTAACATGGGAATTGTTTTACTCGTCTTATACTTTTCAGGAGTATAGTTTTAACTTCTGTTTTCGCCCAGTTTATCGTCATGTTCTCTTTTACTCATGCTACTTTATAGAAATACAATAATTTATACAGGAACAGTATAATTTCCCGTTAACATATTGTGATTTATATAGCAAACTATTAATAATACATTAATACTTATATATTTGGAGAAACTTCACAAACCAAAACTATACAATAGTCAAATAACCACCAAGACAAATTTTGTGAAAGCAGAACTTAAATATTCTACATCCGAGAGGCATAAAATGAGTAAAACAATTCCCGGGTAAATCAATGGAAGATGCGTACCAAGATGGCGGGGGTGATCTACAGCGTTAAGGTAGTCTCCAAACCGCATTTGTTTTTACTTAGGAGAATTTCCAAGATCATACTATAATATAAGAGGTTAAGATTTGATAGACTTTTGTGTATGGTACGTTCAGTTTGGTTCTTATGCATACTGGTACTGAAGTAGCTATATTTCCCATTGTGTTAGTTCGTTAACATTCTTTTCCCGTAGAATGAGATGGGCACATAACCTGTTTTAAGTGCGTCACGTAAAATATCCCCAACGCTGCCAAATTGCTCGATACCAGATTTTTTTACATTCTTTCCCTTAGTTCAAATTGGTCCGTGGTGTCATCAAATCTTGGAACGTTAATTAAACTCATTTCTCGACGTCATAGAGTGATGAAATTTTGCAGAGCGACGTAAGTCCGGTGAAAATATAATATTCCAATGTTACTCTCGTATATTTCTATATATTTTAATATTTTTTTCATTCTAAACTTTTTTATCGTAACAAATACTAGCCTGGGTTTTCCTGTTGCAGAACACTTTAGGATTTGGGTCACAATTTTTTTTTCTTAGTTCGTACTAAAAAGTAAAAGAATAATTTTGTTTATGCATGACTAAAAAGAAAAGAATGGGGCGCGTCATTTCATGAATTAATAAAGTGATTGTATATAAGAGAGCGCCCCATGCTTTTCTTTCTAGTCAAGCATAAACAAAATTATTTCTTTACTTTGAATTGATTAAGAAAGGAGTGTCTTTAAAAAGTTTATTATTTTTTTCTAACGAAATACGCAACACATCACAAAAACTGTAAGTATCAAGTGGCTGATGTAGCCGATGAGAGGAAACAGCGCGTTTTAAAGTTCTTTAGCCTGACAGCGTGAGAGCTTCTAGCTATACTGCTATTTTTTTAAATTGTAAATTTTATCTGATTTGATCATTCTCTTATCCACTAAGCAGTTAGAGTTACACAAATTTTTATGCCCCTATCGAATTTGCATATAACCGTTTTTATGTATAAGCCTCATCACAGACAACCACCGCTGTCAGCAGATTTTTAAATTTGTTCGCTGTGGTTAGAGACCGTATTATAGATGACAGCCCAAGGGTAGAAAAAATGTAGAAGACATGTAGAAAAATTAAGGGACATTAGTCTGAACCACTCCCACGATTTAAAGAACGAGACATGTCACCTTCATTGTGTAATACCTAAATGAATATTCAGTGTAATTATATAACTTTGTGCATGAGGTGATTCATGTAGGCTGTATAATTGAAAAATATTTATTCTTTACTATGTATGTGGAACATAAATGTTCTTGCGTTTTTTCACTTCGGAACATTAAAGATGTTTATGTAGGAGTTTCTTCTTCCAAAAGTGGTTAGGATGTCATTATCATTTCCAATGTCCCCTTGCGCTTATTATTTACAATCTGTGTATTCAATTACTATTTCAATAAACTGGCAACTCGTGAGTTTATAGTTAAAATCGAAATGAACATTCTTGTTCTCGTTGATTTTTGTACTGAAATAATATACTCTGTGAAGTACCAATGGCCTCAGATCGCTGACCTACCTGGGTAAGATAAAAAGATAAAATGAATTTTATGGGCGGTAGTGACCTACCTGGGTGAGCAGTTACTTACCGGTACTTAAGTTTGGTGGTCGAGGTTACACTCAGCTTGAAGATAAGTCAGATATCTGCTTCGAAGTGATATTGGTGTAAGTATAAATTGCTGGGGTGCTGAAGATATAATCAAGGTCCGAAACATCCTGGGCGACTGAAAATACTTGTCTTGCGCCTAGCTTTTTTTTGACGTTGGTATGCCTAATTTGTACTTGCTAGTACTTTTTGTGTGATTGAATTGATTATAAACAAAATAAATTCGAGTGAACATAGTATAGAAATATGAACCAGGATCTTTGATACTTTCACCTGGCCAAAAGCAGGGTTTGAAAAAAACGGGTAATTTAAAAAAAAAAAGCCAACCTGGACCCAGGCGGGTTTTAGAAATGAAGTGTAAATGTAAAGATGTGTATAGAGCTCAGTCGGTGACGATGTGTCACTACTGTGAAATCGGAAGGCTTGAGTGGGTCTGTTGTATGTGAGTGGGAGGTGACCCCACTTCATGGTATGTGCACTGGATTCACGCTGCTGCGTGGTTCGGAGCCCGAGATAATTGTACGTCCCGACATTCCGTCATACACAGCTGAGACTGATGAAAATTAGGGACAACCCCATTCAAGATGGTCTCTCAGATCCGCCTCACCAGGGTCTGATTTTCTTTAAAATTTCTTTTAAGGCATTTAGGCTACTATGGCTCAGGCTGAATGGATGGCGATGGGATAATTGGTGGAATGAAGAAATAGGAAGAAACGAGAGAACCCAGAGAAAACCCACGCACACGGTGTTCGTCCACCACAGAATCCATATGGCTCGAGGTGAGGTCGAACCAAGGACCCCACACACCAGAGGTGAGTGCTTTATCAAGGCCATCGCGGCACACCAACCACCAGGACACAACAGACGGTGTAACCGTAGTGTAGGTTTTTCTTTTTAAAAAATCCTTTATTCTGTTGTGATTTCCTGATTAGCTCCGTGCTTCTGTTAATAGAAAGTCTATATTAATGTGGTAAGTGTTTGAAAATTTATAATATTTGTAGAGTCTAGTAATCTTGCACGGAATTTGATTCGAGAAATACGTAGTTTATAATTTTATGATATACTTTATTAATAATTTCATTTGTAAGTAATTTATTAATAAAGATTGGAAATAAAGAGCATCAAAGTTGAAAATCTATAATCTATTTAATTGGAAGAGCTAATTCGTTCTAGTCGGTTACGAAATCAACACATGAAAAATCGTTATTTAATATAGAGCCACAAGTTCAACTGAAGCTCCGTCAAATTTGCGAACTACAGCGCTCTTTCGTTGTAGTTTTTGGGCACAAATCACCAAAAAGTGTCTTGGGAGGGAGGTGTATGCGATACGGCCAAGTAAACAAATCAACCCTACATTGTTGCCACGCTTACGGATTCCTCATTTTTACTAGCGTCTAAGGGAAGCACATGTCTCCCAAGTCGTGGCCCACTCTCGCACAGGCACAGTGCTCCTTGAACTACAAGTAACACCGACATGGGCTTCTTCCGCAACTCGCAGCCTGGTCTGGTGGTTAACATATCGGGAAGCTAATCCTGGCGTCGTTATTTTTACATATTTTTTAAAAAGAAAATTAAACTTTTTTTTTAATGTATATACGCATATGTTCACTCAAAAGTACTGTTAACTTTCTATTCCACATTGTTTCCACGTGGGCTCTAGACGCGAGTCTCATTTTGGATTTCGCTGTCAGCGAAGAAATGTTCATAACATTAACGAACTGGATGCAGCGATACTGAAGAATTTCCTGTAGAAGATTTAACAAACAATAAACTGAGTTTCCCTCCGCCTCACGGGCTTTCTCCTCTTCTCACCCTCCTTGTTTTACGGTAAGCATATTACTACACTAGCGACACCACCAGAGTTTATTTTTGTCAACCTATAGTTTCTATTGGAGTGCTGACTGAAGTCGGAATACCTCCTTGTATTTCATTATCACAGAGGTAAAGTGTTGTAGACTTTAGATACCAGTATTATTCTAGAGATAGAATGACAGTCGTGATTGAATTCTAACATTCTAAAATGCAATAGTTTTCATTATTATGCGCATCTGTGATGTGTTCTCATTTCAGGAATCATTTAAAAATAAAAAATTTTAAAGTTGTGTTTGCAAGCGGGCAAACCTTGGCCAAAAGGGAGAATTTTGGAGGAAAGAAGCTCGAAACGTTTTAAGATTCAACTTATGGGTTCTATCATGGACTTTGAAAAAGTAAATCAAAGCATTCTTCACGAATGGTATGAATTTTGAATTTAGGCAACTATGGCCCAGGCCGTATGGATGATGATGGGATGAATTGATGGAATGAAGAAAGTGGGAGGAAACGGGAGCACCCCGAGTAAACCCACGCACACGGTGTTTGTTCACCACAAAGCCCACATGGCATGAGCAGGGATCAATCCGACGACCCCTAGCACCAGAGGTGAACGCTGTACCAACTGAGCCACCGTGGCCACGAATTTTATGAATTCAAATTTTTTGCCAAGGCGTGAAGGAAACAAGCTATTGAGCAAAGTTGTGTCAAAGACAGATTTCCGATTTTAGGCAATTTGCTTGGTATTGCTTGAGTGTTACCTGTGTCAAATGTTTCTTGCGAGAGATGGTTTAGTTTATTGAATCTAATCAAGAACAATTTGAGGTATCAATGGGGTCGGACATACTTAATAATCTAATGTTTATTAACATCAATGGCCCATCATTAAAGGATTTTTTGATGCATCCAGGACAGTGGACAATTGATATTTCAGTGCTTAAACTACAGGACGTGTGCATGGACATAAAACATACACTGCTGCTTTGTAAAACTTCACTTATATTGACTTCAGTTGCTGTAATCTTTGAGGGATAGCTTATACTTTTTCTACCAGTAAGCTATAATTTAAGGCCAAAGCATGGAAGCCTGTGCATCAAATTGTATTTGTATTATTATGACGCCTGGTTTTCAGAACTTTTCGCCTAGGTCAGAAGATGATTTGCGGGCCATAATTATGTAATGGGCGCTGTAACAAGTCGTACTGTACCATCTAATTATATTTACATTAGTAGGTTCGATTGATATAAGCTGCCAATAAATGTATTCTACTTTGTAACCGAAGTGATTTGATGGATAAAGTCTTATCTTCAATCTTAACTAGTTTTTAGTACACAAGGTGATACATAGAAACAAATTACATTTGTTATTTGAAATTGTATTTATTTTATGATTTGAACAATCTGAAGTGAAAGAGTACGTGGAGGAATTCTTGGGAGATTTCTTGTTTGTTTATTTGTGTTTGCGAGTCTGTAGTTCTGCAGTTAACAATTAACATAGTTCTCTTCTAAGAAATTGTACTGCCTAAAACAATATTTAAATGAAGTTTTTGTGAGATCTGTGGAACGGAGTCAATAAAAATATACTGAGTTGGACTCAATGAAACTTGTAATTCGTTCAAAACTAAAATTTTCCGTAGAAAGATGCTATCAGTGGGGATTATAGGAAGTGACGGAATTGCATCTCCCTGTGTAAGATTTTTCGATTGGTTTAGGTGCTTCCAATGCTATTAGTCCGGGGTCCAGACATAGGTCCTGTTGGAAGGTTCGCGTATAGAGAATTTGACTTCTGGGATGGTAAAGGACAAGATTTTTCTCCATAATCTCCATCGTGTGAGTTTTTTCAATATGGCCGCCAATCATGGCGCTCGCTAGTAACTTTAGAAAAGTTGCAGCCCTTGTGCAGTTCCTAATTAGCAAGGCGCAATGAATACACCGTTGGAAAGCTAATGGAATGTATATTCCAAAATAACATTTATACCCGTCAAGCCCATTCTGTCCAATAGAGCTCTTTACGAGAGTCGATTATAACAAAATTTTTAGTCCAGTTTCTAGAACGTAGGTCCGTGAAACTTCTTGCGTATGTTCACTATTTCTTCAAGGTTCCGAATGTTCTAGTTCACTCCTTTCAGCCTTCATGCTACACCAGTGATGATTTCCATTTCTTAAATTTAATTATAATTTCATAAAACAGAGCGGAATTAAAATGTTCGGAATTTTTCCGTTTGTTATTAGTTCTAGATTTGGAAGGCTTACGGATATGTGTATGCAAAGTGTTCGTTCACCTGCTTCGAGTACTAGACGAGCGTTGCTAAGCTAGTTATGCATTTAAGCACTAGCAGTGTCGTTCGAGTATATCGTAACGTTTAATCACAGCTTCTCACTAGTGATTCGAATTACTCAAACCGTTCAGTTTCACATCATTTTAGTATTTTTATTGTGTACTATGCATGTTCCGTTGTGTATTTCGTAAACGCATTGTGCAAGTGTGCATTAGTTTCACGAAACATCAACTTCACAGAATCAGGTTTAAGGCATTTAGGTCATGTAACACCGAAATCTGGAGGAGCTGAGCGTGTTGCTGTTACCATTTGGGATTACTTATGTTTAAAAGTGTTCGAATTACCTACTTTGACATGATCGAATTCGATTATACTAACACGGAAAAATGAAGTTATATTCCGATTGAAATTTATAGAAACGCCCAGTTCATTGGTTCATCTGCCAGATACACAGAAATAAGCCCAGTTGAGACACCAGATTGAAGAAATCGACGGAAAAAAATATCTGTTCCGGCTCGTTTTACTGGTTCCACGGGAAGAGACGAAGAAATGTCTATTCAACCCATTACACAATATCAAGCAATTGAAGCAGAGTTACCAGAAGAAAAGACCCCCTATCTAAGCCAAGTTCAAAACTACACAGAATATGCCGTGCCTTCGTTGCAGAAAAGTGCTTCCCTGACATCACTGCGACGATCCTTGTGTAAACCACTCACGACCACTCCGTGACTATGTTTCAAACCCGAAATATCAAAATAACTTAAAACTGTAACTACTTATCATGCGAGTGTCGGCTCCGTAAAATAACCAACCGACGATTCGAAGAACTTCTTACTATATAAATAATTGGGTACCTAGACAAACAGTAAATAAAAGTCTTAATTCCTGTTCTTCAGAAGAACACATTTTGGGCTCATCCAAATAACCGCGTCGTAATGCTTTGTGATGAACGACAGAATATTCGCCAAAGAGCCGCACAGACTATACCTGTTACGAGTTCAACTCTCAAGGCGACAAAACGCAGGTTTTAGCTAAAAGAACTTAATTGCAATGTTGCAGATTACTCCGAAACGATTTTCTGTGACAAATACCCGATAACAAGCTTCTATCACTCGACAGCTTTCATGCCGGCTGGGTGGAAGAGTGGTCTGCGGCGATAGACCATCGGCTCGAAGGTCCCGGGTTCGAGTCCTGGCAGGGACATGGGTGTGGATTTTAACAGCTAAAGGTGAATCGTGACGGGCCGTAGTCGAAAGTTACTAGACTGGCCCATATAAAATAAATAAAATAAAATCGACAGCTTCTCGAGATGGTGTGAATCGGGTAACAATCTATGAAGATGAACGCTTGGAATACTGTAGTTATTTTCTATCACGTCAAGCTACAGCCAGGCATTTAAAAGATATGTTAAGGAAGATCGCGAAACTTAAAAACACTTCTTTGGCGGGGGCCGCGGTGGTGGATCAGAGGTTAGAGCTCTCACCTATGGGGCTTGGGGCCGTCGGTTCAAATCCTGATCGTGCCAGGTGAGCTTTGTGGTAGACAAACACCGTGTGCGTGGGTTTTCCCGTTTCCTCCTACTTTTATCGTTCCACCAATCATCCATCCGTCCTAAGCCAAAGTTGCCTTAGGTCATTATATGGCCGAAGAATCCAGAGGCGGTTTTATTAGGACCATGGCTAGAAAGAGACTAAAATAAAAATTTGAGATGAAGTCCAATTTCGCAGCAGGCTGAAAATCTGTTTCTACAGAGGATGGGTCATTGGGCATCACGGCTGGTACTGTAGTTCCATCTCATGTGGTGAGTGCTGGCTTGCTGGATAGTTTGAAAATAAACTAGCTTAGAGCTGCAAAACGCAATATAATAAAATATAAAGAGGAAGTGTATCTTAGTCACTTTAAGAAAAAAAAAAGTCTCTAATCATCCTAGGCAGTCCTTGTCCATCGTCGTACAAGAGCACTTTTTCGAGCAAAATAAGCTGATTTTTAGCCTTAAGCCAGGTAAAAATAGAGCATCTGTGATGGTTAGACAGGTCGAATGTGTGTTAATCTGAGTTCTAACATGCTTTCGGTGCGTTCTAGTAACAGCCAACGAAAAATTTGTATCCTGTTCGGTAAGTCGAAAAAAGTGAAAATTCTACCAGTTTCTCAGATTTGGACCAAATGCGCAACCTAATGCAGTTGATGCAGAGCTAAATGTTAACCTTGCCATTACGATACCACACCACAACTTTTTCCGCATGGGGAATACACATTTTCGAAAAAAAAAAAAAAAAAAAAAAAAAAAAGATTCACCCTAATGTCCATGTAGTAGCTAGATCTGCTCAGCAGTAGAGGCCCGTGACATTGAAACTAAGTGAGGCACCGATAAAAGTCATATTTCCAAAGACATAACTGTATTGAATATTAGGTATTTCCTTTACATTAGTAAACCTGTCTCAATTTGTGGTGGAATAGTGATTATTATTTCTATACTTGATGCCATCCAGGCATTCAACTGGCAAGATTAGGACACATTGAAAATCGAGAATAAAAAGTTTGCCCGTTGCAGGATTTGAGTATGGCTTACTTGAACAACGTCTTGGCTGTAAACATTAGCGTAGATTTGTGTATACTTTTTTTGTGTCTTTGATTCACCACTAATATTATAACATCGTAAAATGGAATTTGCAGGGTTATAATGGAGCTAGGACACACATGGACGCCACCCCAGTCCCGACACTATTCTTGAGACATCAGGGAGCGCTCCGTATCTTGTGTTACTTAATTTTTTAAATTTATATTTTGAAACTTTTTGCGTACAAATTATCTTTTAGGTAATTTTCTATTCTGTAACAGACTACATCGGGGTGTCTGTTGGCTTTACACTATAGAAGAACTTATTGTCCGCGCCATTGCCTAGTTAAATGCTACAATTTAAGGAGTTTAATTTATCCATGTTTGCAACTGAAAAGAAAAAAAAAGAGAGAGAGAACATGACAGATCTCCTTATTTCTACTGTGTGTGTTTTTCTTTTTAGTACAGTATACATCCAACAACACGTGAGCTCGGTTTTCTACATGCAAAAACATCTATTCTTGATGTGTGATCACTGTGGCAATTTCGCATCTGTGACTTACTACCTCGCAGAACTTCGATGTCAAATGACGTATGAGCCGACCTAAAGCCGGTAATATTTACATAAGAAAAATGTAAAGAAGTGAAGAAATTTAGAAAACCACTCAATGAGGAAACTAATTCTATGAACACACACAAAAAAAAAAAAAAAAAAACATAATTTCCATAATTCATATAGTTTCTTCATGAATACGTAGTTTTCTTTTACATATTCACAATTCGAGTAAGTTATTACGAATTCTATTTGCAACCACGTACCGACTACAAATACAAACTACAATTTTACATCACGTCTGAATTTCAGGAACCTTCCTAGGGTCAAAAACGATTGTTACTTAATATAGTTATAAACCGTCAAAGATAACATGTACCGTTTGATAAATATAGCATTTCTGGCTTCCTTAGCGCGAGGGGTCTTGGAGTATAACAGCTTCAAACAGTAGCAGACGCGTGAGCAGTGTTTGTTTTGGCTCAGATTTCCTTTAATACACGTAAAGCAGAATTTGTTGTACTCTGCTGTTGGAACTCGTTGCCATGGTAACCGATGAGAACGCGCGCTGAGGAGACCTCAGGTGGATGAATTCTGGGAAACCAAGCCGCGAGTCGTAGCTGACTATGAGCAGGCATTACGAATCTGTGACCATTGACAACGAGAAACCAGTCTCGCCACTTCGTCTAACTTGACATTTAACTGTCGTGCTCCTGACTGCGCTATATGCTAGACTATGGTCACCGGTATATATATATTAAAAGTCTGTTCTGTATTATGGAGGGTAATTAATAAGTTTTGTGAACAAGAACAAGAATTTATATATATTTGTATTTTTGTGGAGAAATACACATGAAGCCTGACCTCACCTCTTTTGCTGCATGTAGAAATTTAAATCAATACGATGAAAAATAGTTGTACCTCATACCTATTTTAGTATATTTCATTACGCATTAGCCAACTTGTAGGAGTTAAATATGGGCAATAATGATTTCAAGCAATGCTATTCGGAATTATTTTAACTTGTACAAGTTTTCTGTCAATTTTCCTAGGCAGAAAAGCCCAAGAGAATAAAAGCCATGCGGCGGATATCTTGGTTTTCATTTGTTTCTATCTGTGAGCTCATGGTGGCGTTATCTGCCACAGTCGCGGCATGAGAAGTTGGTGCGTGAGTCTTGAGGAGTGAACGACGCTTGCGTTTTGATTTTCTACACTCACCTCGCATCGCTAATCAGGTGCATGATGATAACCAGTAAATGAGCTGCCGATATTAATCTCGTTTTTTTTTTTTCTTCAAAATTTCCTGAAGCAAGTCATCTGAGATCGATCAGAGTCAAAGGAGATCATCAAGTAGGACATTGGTTATTGTCCCAACATGTATGTTAGTTGTCATTGTGATTATTATTTACAACTTACCGTAGAAAAACAGATTATCACTAAAATCTAATGGAGATAGACTGAGCGGCCGGCTATGCTCACAGGTCCTTCCGGGGCTTTTCCTCGGTCACACCAGGCGAATGCCGGGATGAAACCAGGACATGTCCATCAACTCGCCTACCGTATCTTGATCCGAGCCAAAGATGCGTAAAGGCCAAAAGTGAAAATTGAAATTGCCTAACGGAGGCAGAATCACCAGCCATTGATGGAAAATGTGTTCTGATGCAAATAAAAGTAAGGATGAAACATAGTAGAGTAAAATTATAGATGCAAGGGCTAGGCAGTAAACAGGCTATTTTGGAAAATAAATTAATAACTTTTTTTTTTAATTTTGCTCTTTTTTTCAAAATTATGTGGAAATGTAGTTTGTTTCGTCCCTGTTTTCCACGAGAACACATTATTACTGATCTCTGGAGAAGTAAAAAGTTTCTGAGAATCCAAGAAAACATGAAAGTTAACTGCTAGTATATTTTTGGTAGATAAAATACATTCCAGAAAATGTAATAATTTACAGGAGAAAGTACCATATCTTATAGCAGTGTAACAGTGCACATTTCCCAAATCATGTATCAATGTACTTCCCAAATAATTTCGATCAAATTTATTGTGTACAAGTTGAATATGAATATTTTCTTCGGATCTTTCTGAATATTTTATAGAAAAAGAATTTTGCAGACAGTTGTAAAACTTTTTTTTTTTTAAGCACAATTGAATTATATACCAAGATAAATCAGTTAAAATAATGGATTAATTCCATAAATTCATGCTGCGCCAACGACAATGCATTTATATCCAATATCTGAAAAATCCCGACAATACCTTTCTTTCTTTTCACATTGTCATTGTCAATACACTGTTTGCAAAACATCAAGACAATAGATTTCCTCGTTGTTCGTATTGAATGAGACTGGAAATATTTTGATCATAAATTTGAACGGAATAGGTATAGTAGTGTATCATGTAATTTTTGTTTTTGGAACAGTTTCGTGGCATGTATGACTTGTAAAATTGGTCCTTGAGGTCGAGGTACGCGTGCTACAATAAAGATGGTATGATTATTGTTATGAAAAAACAAATTTTTTTGTTTGTTTTTTGCATGGACAGGATGCATTATCGTAAAATTCTGGATGTCTGGTAAACCAAGGATGCTGATGTCAGGTATTGAGCAATTAGCACGCTTTCGCATTATTTGCCTAGTGTGATTAAGAAAACCAGTGAAACATTTAGCCAAGACTGTTGTTCTCGCATTTAACCTTGAATCTTCTAATGGGAAGCGATAACATTCCACAGCACTATCATTAGTATTTTTATTTTCAGTGCTTCTCGCGTATGCTCGCCCCCAGTCTAACTTTACAAGTCCAAGGAATGGAAGCGCCAGACTCCAACGTGCCATCCCAACATTCCCCTCTTAGGACTGAAGAAAAGCCTGGCAAAGTGTGGTCTGGATGACCTCGGGATTCGATCCGAGGTCCTCCCAATTATGATTCATCACCATGACTCCACTCTGCTTCTTATTATTTTGCCTCTGATCGCTGGGAGCGAACGGACGGACATGGTCATGTTCTTCACCTGGGTTATTTCACGTTAATTGAACACACCTCTACCTCGCCATTTGATTTCTACGATTTTTTGTTTATTGCTTGTACACATAGAATGTGTCAAAATTTATTTATTTTCGTACTTTTTTTTAACTCTGTGGATTTTGTTCTATTATCGTTCCAAAACCACCAAAAAGTAAAATTTTGCGTGTTTTATTTTACAAAATTTATTACTCATGATTTCATCAGTGGTTGGTGCTAGAGGGCTCATTTTAAAGCTCTTGTAACAAACTCCGTTTGATACGTCACTTGATGAGAATGTACAAAATTTTCTTTCTCAAAATCTGTCATCTCAAACATAAAAAAAAGAGAGAGAGAGAAAGAAAGAAAGAAAGAAAAAATTCATGTTATTCATATGTCTATACAGCTACCATGAAAGTTGTAATTTGGGATGATATTGGGATCGCGAGATATAAAAAATATTTTCTCATAGTCCACATTAAGAATTTGAATTTATGTCCTTCAGCGTTAGGCATCTATGGCTCAGGCTGGGATAGAGTGAGGGGAAAGGATGCAGAAAAAATCAGCTAGATCCAATGCACCATCCTGATATTTGCCTGGTGTGACTGAGCTAAAACACTGGGTAATTCCACTTCATGAATATTTTATTACTAATACATAATAGGGAGCAGGTAATGGATCCGATTCCTCATAACATTTGAACCAGGCACCGGTATTTTGGAATCGGACCAGAATTCGTATCTTTTAAATTGAAACAGTACCAGGATCTGGTTGCTGGAACCGTGTATCCGGATCCGGTTCTTGGAACCGGGTACCAGGATCCGAATATTGGAATCGGGTACGGCGACCCGAATCCTAGAAAAGAGAACAAGTGCATCCCATTCGGATTTTCGGGTCAAGATCCGGATTCTTGGATTCAAGAACCAGATCCAGATTCGGGGCCTTCGTTTCAATACACGAATCCTGGTCCCTAATCTATAATTAGACTACCCGGTTCTAGTGTTATCAGGATCCGGATTCATTTGCTCATCCCTGTTATGTACCAGTTTGTAATAAAATATTCTTAATACTGACCAATGTTTTTTTCCTGTCACACCAGGCAAATATCGGGATGGTACATTGGATCTAGCTGACTTTTTCCTGCATCCTTTCCCCCCACCCTATCCCAGCCTGAGCCATAGATGCCTAACGCTGAAGGACATAAATTCAAATTCTTAATGTGGACTATGAGCAATTATTTTTTATCTCGCGATCCCAATATCTTCCCAAATTACAATTTTCACGATAGCTGTAAGGAAGTATGACTAACATACAATAATTTTTTGAAAGTTTTTGAGGTGGTCCGATTTTGAGAAAATCAAATTTGAAACTTTAGGGATAAATTTCGGGAACAGATTTCAAGATGATGCAAAACACATCGAGGAAGTATTACGTCTCTAATGCAAATTGTATTTTACAGCTCCAGGTGAAGATTCCAAATGTTATATGCACATTTAAACCAATATATTGTGTACGGAGGTATTCCATTTTTGTACTAACGTTTTGCGAATTCTGGTATATGGATCTTAAAATTTCCTTTACTTTTATAACTACGTTTTAGATGTTAACCACTGATGACTTTTTATTCTCTGGAACTAGTTTATTAAGACGTTTAGAGGTGATTTCATCAATGATAAAATTCTGTTAAAACTTTCAACGTATTCGTTGTGTATTTATGTGATGATCGTTTCTTTAGCTTTCCTGCTAAGAAAATCTTTTTGGATGTTAATGTATAATTCTTTTGTACATGGCTGTAATGCATATTAAAGAATTGTAAATTAACATAAAATATGATCCTGTGATTATGTTAGCAGGATAGCTAATGAAGCGGCATCGGATTTACCTAATAAATACACAACGAAAGACTATTAGTAATATGCCAGAGGTTGTGAAAGTCGTAAAATACGAACTGAAGACTACTTTATCCTATAAGGAACTTTTTGTTACTTATAGGTTTGCTGCTATTTGTTACTATATTGGGCAAACAAAATAACATATTTTTGAGTGTGTATGAACGTGATTCTAATACAGGAAACCGAAGATAAACACTAGATCCTATCATACTGTGTATTAAGTATACGAACGCAAATGCTGAATATTGGAGAATCGTTGGCAATATTGCAATTCATAGTAGCCTTCATATCATTGTCAGTAGAAAAATCGATTTATGTGCATATCAGAATCTAAGACAAAATCGAATTTTTGCTTCCGGAGCTATGTTTGTAAGATTTTTCAGTGGTTTCCATTAAGTGTCCAAGTCTGTGTAGTTTTATTCCGTTCTCTGTTCATTAACCTTCCGCTGAGTCCTACCTCTGGTAGTTTAAATGTAATTGGTACTAGTGGGTTTCATCTTTGAGCTTCATTGAAGAAAATGAAATACTGATGTTTTATTATAGCAGGTTGGGATAACTATTTTATAGGTTTTTGTAATTAAGGTAATGTGGATTCTGTGCTAGCTTAGCTATCTGATGATTTTTGAGCTGTGTACAGGGTCTCTAGATCATGCTGCTTCATTCTTTTCCTGGTTTCCACTTTCATGATACTTTCTTCTATGTATGTCAGTTCCCATTTTTGGAAGGTGGTCTGGCGCAGGTCGTATTTTCCTAGTTTCTCTGTTTCATTTTGTATTTGTAGCTGCAATGGTTTGATTTCCAGCAGTGTATGTCAAAGTAGGTAATGAAGCCAAATACATAAATTGGAGACAAAGTGACACACACACGGAAGCAAGCTTTCTCAGTTACAAAGCAAATTACGGATGGATGAAGAAAGGTTTCGGTTCGGAGTCCACTTCAAACGTTAGGTCGTGTTCTTAAGGCTCGTCGCTACTCCCTCCCCTACTTTTTAACATTTTTCAAAATCTAATAGCTTTATCAAAATTTTAAGAAGATAGCTCTCTATTACTTACAAATTACTATGAAATACAATAGACAGCGATCTCGAGATCTTGTTGTCAAATACTATG
Organism: Lepisma saccharinum; assembly: GCA_022664845.1. Lineage (NCBI taxonomy): Eukaryota > Metazoa > Arthropoda > Insecta > Zygentoma > Lepismatidae > Lepisma > Lepisma saccharinum. The sequence goes on from JAGDQP010005175.1 coordinate 46,630, forward strand.
ACGTCATTATTTAATTAACAACGTACCACTCATCAATGGACAAGATCTCGAGATCGCTGTCCATTGTATTTCATGGTAATATGTAAGTACTAGAGATGTATCTTATTAAAATTTTGATAATGCTATTAGATTTTGAAATATTTTCAAAAATGTTAAAACAAAAGTTGGGGAGGGAGTAGCGAAGAGCCTTAAATGTCTTTATCTAATGGAAGACGATAGCAAACCGCCATCGGTTCACCTTGCGTAGAGACCTTTGGGGCATAGACCTACCACCGAGCAGAAAACCTGCCACCATTATCATCGTGGTCTGCCAGACCCAAATATGATAAACTGCCGATCTTATTTTTTAAATTTGCATTTCTAGACGTCTCTGTACATGTGCTCTAGTGGTTACGGTTGCTAACTTGGGATAACCACTGGGAGGTTTATATGTTTGAGCCCCGCTCACACCGGCCATTCTGTTTTAAGATTTTCCAATGTTTCCTTATTCCCACCAGAATGCCGGGATAGTACCTGCAGTTCCCTGGCCGTGACCTTCTCTATTCCTTTCCTTAGAATAGTGCTTGTCGAGTGACTCCATATTTCAGTCATGATGATCTGTATAGGATTAATACACAATCTGGAAATCTCAGGGAAATTTTGTTTTGAAGCTGAAATCCTGGAAAATTAAGGGAAATTGCTAATATATGGCAACGCCCTAGCCGAGCTGGTCTACCGGTTCCCGTAAGATCACCGAAGTCAAGCAGCTCTGGGTCTGGTCAGTGCTTGGACGGGTGACCGTTGCAGTACTCCAATGGTGTTGCCTGTGCGGCGTCCACCCAGCGTCGTGAGGCCAATTGGGGAGCTACCTGAATAAAGAGGTAGCGATCACAGTTGAGGGATTCGGCTCTCCTCTCCCAACACGTCTGGTCAGCGTGGGAGCAGTAGATCACCTCCGGGAGAGGCCTCATCCAGTAGTGGATTGAATATGGCTGTGTATTATTATTATTATTATTATATATATATAAACCTAGAAATATCAGGGAATTTAAACTTTCATATAGCGCGGTTGAGAAAATTGATTTCTGAAATACAGAGTTTGTGTGTGGTTGTTTGTTTGTCCTCTGATTGGAGAATGAATGAGGGACTCCTCTGTTTGTATAGTTTTATTTTTCTTTGTGCTCTCTTTTGTATGACATTTCTTTTCGGGTCTATAGTTCCTGATCCCATTTATCTGTGATGTCCAAACAACAATGTGTACAGCCTTTTCAACATATTAATTAAAAATTGTTTACTGAAACAAGAAGGCCTTGTAAAATAAATATGGCGTAGGGTTTTGGCAATCCAATCGCCCAGTGATGATAATTTACAGCTACTTACCAACAAGCACAATGCCTTGCTGAGGTTAATTCAAACATTTTGCGCATTGCATAGGCCGATTTCATATCCACATCTGAACTGTCTATACATTCTTGTACATTGTGTGGAACATTTCATAGGTATAAACTAAAAGGTACTTCCATTTATTGCATCATCTGCAACCAGAATACAAATATATTCTTTGAAATTAAGTTACCGTTGTTTGATTGAATTGCCTATACGAGCTGATGAGTTTCTAAGGACGAAACCTACAGTTTTGGTAAAGTGGGCTCCAAACCACTCCGTTCAAGAGATCACGCCCACAGAAAGTGAGCCTACTATCCTCTCGGCACCCTCTGGTCTAGTGGTTACCATCGCTGACTGCTGATCGTGGGATTCCGGGTTCGATTCCAGGGTCTGCCAAGGCATTTTTTTTCCAGGCCCACCCAGTATCGTGATGCAATTCGAGAGTTCCTCTCCCAACACATCTGGTTAGCGTGGGAGCAATAGACAGACCTCCTTCCTCCGGGAGAGGCCTTATCCAGTAGTGGATTGAATATGGCTGTGTATTATTATATAGATATTTTTTATTTTTATTTGTTTATTTATTTTTTGAATGATTTGGTTTTTACCACTATACTTGGAAATTGCAAAAATAATACCTGAAAAATTCAGGCAAATTGAGTTCAGTATTTTTTTTTAGAAACCTTGCTGTAGTGTTGAGGAGGAAAGGTGCTATGAAAGCCAGACATGTAGAAGTTTCAGTACAATTACATGAATGCAGCTGTGCTGGTGTGACCTAAGTCCAAATGATGGTGAACTTACTTTCGGGGACAGGGAGGGAAGTATAGTGGCCAGATCTTTAACTAGGTAATTTACCGTCATTCGTCTTGTGTAACTGAGTGAATCAATTGACTGTTATTATGGTCCTCAACAGATCTCTGACCTGCTTACCACGTCAAGTGTGTTCAGCTTGTGAGATGGAAACACATTCTGTGCTGCAATATTTTTTTATTTTTTTTCACAGTTGAAAACAACGGGTTAAAGTTTCTTTCACTTATACATTATGCAATGAATGGTGTTATTTTGAGAAAGGAAGTAATTGATGTAGAGTTCGGGGTACGGGGGGATAACCAAACTACGCTTTCAGGCAGCGCAGTTCTGACACGGAAGAAATATACTGTGGAATAATTTAATATTTCTTAAAACTTTGTGCGCAAATTTTGCAAAACAGCTATGGTGATCCAATTTCTCTCCCCGACTGTACCTAATCCAACGCATCAAGAACTGTAGTAGTAAATAAGTGTCTTATTCTTTTAGGCATACGTTCTCAGATCGTAAGTGACACACATGTTGATCCCGGAAATTTCCACGTTTAAAATTTCCCTCTCCCCGAATTTCTGTTTCGTATGGTAAAGGACCTTGTAAGGAATAGTGTATTTTTTCTACTATCTCAAGGGATCCATGGATGAAAGTTTCGATCCTGTGGTAGTTGCGTTCATGTTCATAAAATGCTATTTCGAAAATCGAATTTTTAATATACATGTTCTTTTAATCTTGAGAATGCGAACTTGAAACAAGTATTTATGTTACCAATTACAAAGGGAGGCACTGTGTCTCACTTTCTGCAGGTTGCGTATTAAAAGTGAATTGAAATTGGTTATCAGTCATATGAATGGTTTGTTGAATTTCATTGTCTTTTGTGGGTTAGTTTATGTAACAGTGTAACCTACATTCAATGTCAGTTACGAGTAATATTTTGTACGCAAATTGATGTCAGTAATTCATCGTTTCAAAAACATCCCTTTTCATTTTACTTCGTGGAATTGTTGCAGATATTTAATTGTGTTCACTTGCTGCTCACAATTGACGCGTGATTTGGACTTACTATAGCCTCCAGGATATTCGAAGTATTGTTCTGTATGTAAATAATTATATTGAGATTTCTTTGTAGTTGAACTACGAAAGAAAAAAAAAAATGCGCTGTGGTTGGGTGCAATTAATTCCGTAATGAGACTGTCTTTTTTAAGATGACATATTTGATCTGTGTCGGCTAAGATATTTTCCAGTTCTGTGTATGTATTGATGAATGCCAGCTGCGTAAGCTGTACAGTGTATTTGTGAAGAAGCTTCTCATTTTGAATATCTTTCCAATTTCTTTAGAAAAGTGAAAATTCGAAAGATACTGTAAGAGTTAGTAGTTCTTGAAATACGTGATATGACATCAGTGTACGTTTGTAAATGGATGTGTATTGTTTTTGCTACAGAATTATAATACATCTAAACTGCGTGATAGGAGATATAGCAATGGTGCAAGAGTGCTCTAATATCATGAGGTGCAAGAGGTTAGAATCTCTCTCTCTTTTTGTCTTTCTTTTTCTCTTTTGATGAAAGTGAACCGCAAACGATTTTTATCGATAAAATATTGAACTAACTTAGTTTCTAGTCTCTCTTTAGCGTACTTTTCGTTTAGGATAGGATTATGTACAAATTTGGTTTCGTGCTTTTCATCTTATCTCCCATGAGCTGGTTTTGTGACGTAGTCCAACAGAGTTGTAAGAGGTACATACGACATTTTTTTTTCTCCTGTTTGTTTTAGTCCTGGATCTGGACCTAGAAAAGGTATCAAAAAATGTTTTCCTGCATGACTTATCACCTAGTCGCAATATATAATTTTATCCACCATACATTCTCCATCCCTTTTCTCGGAAGTTCGCCGAGGGATGTCATCTTTCAAGACGTGCTAAAGTCCACAGCCTCTTGTCTCGCTCATAGATATAAAATAAATATGTCATGGCTTATCATGTTTCAGACTTGCGAATTGTGGAAAGAGTTTATAATTACCATGTTAACCATCTGCATTGGATATATTTTAGATACAGACCTTACATCAGAACTTAAATAAAATGGGTGTTTTTTTTTTTATAGTGGGGACAGTTAAGTAACTTCGGTAAATGTAGGAAAATGTGTAAGATAAGTGTGTGCCGCCAAAGGAAAGGGCGAGTATACAAAGTGTGTGAATATGTTACAAACTAACAGTAATCAATGTTGGAAAATACTACATAGTGAGTCAGGCACTGTAGTAAGTATTTCTGTTGTAGACTTCTATAGTTTTAATTGTAGTAATTATTGTAAGATTACTCATATAAATCATTTATTGACGATCTTGACATGGTTTGTTTCTTTTTCCTGTAGTGTATTTGCAATAACATGGCTACAGTTGTCCAGGAGAATGGACTCAACTCTCTGGCCAACGGAAATTTGAATCATGTGGACCACTCTGCTGTAGGTGATGATGATAGAAAAGAAGTAATAACAGAAGCCGAAGCAGAAGCCCTTGCTGAATCGGAGTCTGAGGCTCCAGAAATAGACATTGTTATTAACAATGTGGTATGCAGCTTTAGTGTCAGATGCCACTTAAACTTGCGACAAATAGCTTTAAGTGGGACCAATGTTGAATACAGGAGAGAGAATGGGGTAAGTCATCTTGAACAGTTAACGTATTCAAACAGTATTCGTGAATCTACGTTATATCGAAATAGTGCACTACTGTTCTCAATCTTCCTTTTGTGGCTGGTATGCGTTTTACACTGAAGTTCATATCTTTTTGTATTATTTTAGGTATTTTTCCAAAAATATGTCATATGTAAATGTTCAGTCGCAGACAGATCGTTGTGTCCGAGAGATGAAAGTTGAATATGCAGTTACGTAAATTTAGTGTATATTACCTTGCATGGACTGGGATTGTTTGTATCTGGAATTAATGTCAGTAACACATCACATCAACTGTGATGCAATGTAGGATATTAGATAATAAAATCAAGATCAGTGCATAGTCGTTACGTTATGCAGCTGAATTTTAAAATGGTGAAGTAACAACTTGTTCTCTCAAACTTACCAGAAATCAATGCATGCTGTCGTGAAATTATTTGGATGAATTACATAGTACGTGACCATGGATGCTATCAGTTGGGCCCAATACTTCAGTGTAATCCAAGATTTAATTCGTTTAGTGTAATAAGATTTGCTGTTTGCGTGATGTTGCTAAAGAACATTTATTTTTAACGTTCGGGGTGTGTGGTTTCTGGCTTGGATTTCAAGTTGCCGAGCTGACATCTGCCGGAAAGGTCATAAACTCGCAGCAGACTTGCGTAACTTTCTCTCATACATGGTAAGGAGCAGTATTTAGAGATGCTGAGAGGTAATGACTTCTTTTGTGTGCTGGCTGCAGTGAGTAGCTTGAAAGCATTTTTATATGTGAAAGAAGCAAGTGAACGAGACAAGAAATAATTATAATAATAAAACAGATTAGCTTTTTTTATTCTTCGATAATGTAAGTTGTCTTAACTCGGTTTATTGTGACTTCAGTTAGAATTTGTTTTCTTGTTCCTATAAGGCAGAATAACTTCCAGTTGCTGCTAAATATAGGAGAATTTCTCATAGAACAGATCCTGTCAACTTATTGATCTATCAACCAAACTGACAACGATCGAATTATTGAACAGGGCTGGGTTGCAAGAAAAATACTTAAGTGTAAAATCTGTCTTAAGCAGACTGTCGAACTCTACATAATACTGGAGTGACTACTTAAATCAAAAAACGGGCCGCACAGCGATAAGAAGTGTATAAAACTGAGTTAGAACTGAAAATTTGGTCCTCATTGGATTAGATTGGAAGCGGACAAAATCGTTTGCTCTGGCGTCTATCTTTAACACTAAGTAGTCACTCCAGTATTATGTAGAGCTCGATGGTCTGACTTAAGTCAGATTTTACACGTAATTTTTTTCTTGCAACCCAGCCCAGGGTCGTGCAAAACCAGAAAAATATTAAGGTAAAAATACAAATTAAGAAGTTACGTTACTTACATGAGTTGCATTTCATGAAGAAATCCCATTGTATAGACAATTTGCATTGCAATATTGAGAAATATATTAATGCTCGTTCCACGGGCTTGAAGAGGGAATTCAGCACACGAAAGATATTACGTAAACATAATACGTAACCTTTTATTTTTGGAAAATGTTTAAGTTGTGCGTTTTACGAATGAGGTTCCAGAAAATAGTTTATTGTAAAGAAAATCAAGAGGAGCTGTTGTAATTTTTGGTGAAGATAGGTCCTATACTATCGATATAGCAAGGGGAAGAAGGAGAAAGTAGCAATACTATAGTTATTCCGGGACAAATGGTGGCAACTGAGATCTGCTGAAGTCTTATCTAACCCTTTAGATCCACGGCTACACACAAATAAGAAGATAAAAAAAAAACTTGAAAAATGTAAAAAAACAAGGAACACGACGTACTCGCAGTACTCAATTGGTACAGTTGTGGCCAAAAGTTTTGTCGTATGTCTATAACTGATATTTCTTATTGCAAAAATAAGCATTTTAAAATATCGTATAAATTTGTTTACCTACTGACCTATCCACAATCACATGATTCAAATGATGCATTTTTGAGGAAAATATTTTCCTGATATGTAGCTAAATGAAAGCGATATTTGAAAACTATAATTTTTCTTCTACAAAAATTTAAATCCAAAATTTGTACCAAGTTGTAGTTCTCTCGTTTTATCGCGGAGAGTTATATTTTTGTAACTTAATGGGAACTATTTAACTTTAATTTTCATTAATAGATGTAGGATGCGACCTGGAAATCTGAAGGAAAAAAAAAAAAACAGGGAAATTGGCTCAACGTAGTCAAGTCAGGGATTTTTATTGATAATCAGCAATTTTAAAAAAAATAATAATAATCAGTTAAAAAAAAAAAATAAAGCAGAGAAAGAGTCGGAAGGAGGACAAAAAACTTCAAATTTACTCATTTTGAAGCATCTATAAGTGTTTACTGAAATAGCGTATACTAAGTGTATACTAAAAGAAAAAGTAGTATTGCAAACTGTAGTATTAACTGCTGTGTCGTCTGCACTGATATGCTAATTAGAACAACACTTCGAGTGCTGCTTTACACGTATGTACGTAAGGAAGAAACTTTATAAGATTGGCCCTGAGTTGCTGTTTTAAATGCTAGTGCTTATTTTATGTGTATTTTTTATTTTATGGGTATATATATTAAAAAATACGTCTGAAAGAATCTGTGTGGGCCCACATTTAATATTGTTATTTCTGTAAAAACTCTATTTTCACAAAAATGGCTCTTATGTCCAGTTGCTCAAAACACTTTAATCCTCTGTTTACTTGATCCACGATTAAATCTACAAGTCAGATAAAATAACAGCGAATTGTCATTCTTTCCTTCCCTCCACTTTAATCGAGTGGAACTGAAATGAAGTAATGTTAGTAACCCATGCGTAATATCTACGGTTTTAATTTATTGCAGGCCAATAAGGTGAAGTGTCAGATATCGAGCTCTCACTCTGTACTTTTTTTTTTTTTTTTTTTTTAATCGAATGCAGAAGCGATCATTGCATACGTTTCAGCAGGTAAATTGATCGCCAACCATCTGGGAACACTGCGCCCATATAAGTATTGATAACGTTACAGATTGAGAAAAAATAATCGATATGCTACTGATTTCTGTTATTGCAAATAGGTGTTTGATATTCATATTCATTTAAGTGTATTTTACCAAAGCATATATCTGGTGTAGTAAAAAGTAATCCATTATTTTGCCAATAGATGGCTTCAGTGATCTGTATCTCGCGTTGTATAAATCCGATCGGGTTCAACCAGATGGCGTTCAAATGATGAGATTGCGTACTACAAACACTGTTCAGATAGTTGTGATGAGTTGACTCAGTGTTGTGTGAGCGCGCGTCAAAATGGACACTAGCAAAGAGAAAATACGCTATATTTTACAGTTTTTCTTCGATAAAGGCGAAAACGCAAGCCAGGCGGCTGCAAATGTGAATAGTGTTTATGGTCCTGATACTGTAACAGCCAATCACGCGCAATTTTGGTTTCGTCGATTCCGTGCCGGTAATTTTGACGTCAAAGATGTACCACGCACTGGAAGGCCACGTGACGAAAATGTCGATAAAATCATGGACATTGTCGCGTCCGACCGTCATGTAAGCACTGTTTCGATTGCCCAAGATCTAAACATTGCACAAAAAACCGTGTGGAACCATTTGCATAAGGCTGGATACACAAAGAAGCTTGATGTATGGGTGCCACACGAGTTAACGCAAAAAAACCTCATGGACCGAATTTCCATCTGCGAATCGCTGCTGAATCGCAACAAAAGCGACCCATTTCTGAAGCGGTTGGTGACTGGTGATGAAAAGTGGATCACTTACGACAACGTCACGCGAAAACGGTCGTGGTCGAAGCGCGGTGCGCCGGCGCAAACGGTGCCCAAGCCAGGATTGACGGCCAGGAAGGTTTTGCTGTGTGTTTGGTGGGATTGGCAGGGAATTATCTACTATGAGCTGCTCCCCTACGGCCAAACCCTTAACTCGGAACTATACTGTCAACAATTGGACCGTCTGAAGGCAGCAATCGCCCAGAAGCGCCCAGCTTTGGCCAATAGGAGAGGCATTGTGTTCCACCAGGACAACGCCAGGTCACACACATCGATAGTGACTCGCCAGAAGCTCCGGGAGCTTGGTTGGGAGGTTCTTATGCATCCACCTTATAGTCCGGACCTGGCACCGAGTGATTGCCATCTGTTCCTGTCCATGGCGAACACGTTTGCTGGTGAAAAATTCGCTTCAAGAGAGGCTTGTGAACATCGACTGTCTCAATTTTTTGCCAATAGGGACAAGGGCTTCTATGAGAAAGGCATCATGATATTACCTTCCAAATGGCAACACGTTATCGAACAAAACGGCGCATATGTGACCTAAATCGGATCATTCTAACTATAGTAAGTCAAGCCTTCAATGTCATGCAAAACTAATGGATTACTTTTTACTACACCAGATATTAATAATTTCATCAAGTAATGACGAGTATTTACTTCTTTTTCTTGTTTTCTATTTTCAAGTAAGAGCTTCTGGTGATCGTAGTTTAATCCTACAGTTCGTAGATTTACGAAATGTCTAGTTTAATCCAGGATATATGTTGGTGCAACAGTAAATCCCTGCTTAATTTTGATTACGGATCAACAGTGTTTTATGCAACCGGGCATACGTGTCATAAATAACAATACCCATCCTTTCCAACTACTATTTCGTCACCTGGTGTTAGTCCAGCCGAACTAGGAATGCATTAAAGAAGCTATTATGTGATGATTGTTTCTACATTCGATTTAGAAACAGAAAAAAGCACGGAATGAGAACTCGGTATCTGATACTTCACTTTATTGTCCCGCAGTTAAATTAAAAGCGTTAGATATTACGCATGGGCTACTAACATTACTTCATTCCTAGTTCGACGGACTAACAGCAGGAGGCATGGAAGGAAGGAAAGAATGAGAATTCACTACATTATTATTTTATCTATGACTTGTAGATTTAATCGTGGATCTAGTAAACAGAGGATTAAAGTGTTTTGAGCGCCTTACTTCAAGTTTTTAATTCTAAGAGGTAGTAGGTCTGCAGTCAATAAAGCAGTTAAATGCCTAATCTGAACATCGCAGACATATTTACTGAAAATTAGTCCACCTGCTTAACACAGAGAATAGTTCTCTCTCTCTCTCTCTCTCTCTCTCTGTGTGTGTGTTTACCCAGTAATTGACTCCTGGCGTCGATCAGTTGGTTTTTTTTAACAGAAAACACTTTTTTTCCAGTGACTTCCATCTTGTTACAAAAAGTAGTTACCAGTCAGTCTAGTACTTTCATCTTAAATCTAGTTAAATCTAGATTACTCTAGATGTTACTGAAGAAAAATCTCCCACTGAATGTCTGAGCAGCTAAAAGGGTCTGTGGAGAAGCGTGTAAAAATCCAGTTTTGAAGCTTAAATTGACAAAAGATCTTTGTTGAATCCTGAAATTACATCCAACAATTCAGATATATCTCTTAGATGTTTGGCAGTCTCAGTCTGCTTTCAACTCCTCATCCAAAGTCAGTAGGTGGCAGGCAGTAAAGTGAACTCTATAGAAGAAGAATGAAATTGATTTCTTTATCCGAAGTGAGAGAGAATACATTCAAAAGAACAGAATATTGTCTTGATTATTGTAGCAAAAATGGATTGGTCTGTATGGGAAACGTAATAAACTAAATTCTTTTTTAAAATTAATTTGCAATTTCGAGGGTTTTCAGTCAATCCTGACTGTATAGTGCAGAATCAAAAACAGCGTTTTTAATTGTTCTTTGTAAAGTTTTGATGCAGTGAATATATTTGGGGGTTGTAACAGACATTGAAGTGGAAAAGGAAATTATATATGCTGTTAAACATGCCCATTCGTACTACATCGAGTCCATGGAGAGACTTCAAGATTTTAAATAGCAACGGAGGTTATTTTTGCTCTTTGAAACATGTGCTAAATTCTGAACAACTTTTAGGGGAAACAATTTTCGATAGCTTATACCGTTTGGCATCTACAAGAGGAAATTGGTAGGTTAACATTTTTCGTATGCTGTAACTCTTAGGAAATAGTTAACAAAGATTCGATACTAAAGTGAATTGCAAAATTGGATATGAGGAATCAACAGTGAAATTTTCGAAAACTGAAGCGTCCCAGAAATACCTCTACGAAGGAGCAACTTCCAAATTTTAAATAAAACAGGGGTTGATTTTGGTGTCTTTGCAACAAACACGAAATATTAACCTTTAGAGGAGACACTTTTTGATACCTCGTACTGTTCGGTAGTTACAAGAGGTAATTGGTAGGTCAATAATTAACTTACTAATTATCTGTTGTAACTGCCAGACAATATGAGATATCAAAAAGTGTTTCCTCTAAAGGTTGTTCAAAATTTTGTAGTTTCAAAGAAACCAAAATCAACCCCTGTTTCTATTTAAATTTTGAAGTTGCTCCCGCGTAGTTGTTCCTGAGACGCTACTGTTTTCGAAAATTTCACCGTTTGATTCCTCATATCCAATTTCATGATTTACTTGAGTATCGAACCTTTGTTTACTACCCTCTTTTGAGCTACAGCATCCGGAAAGTCCCGAAAACCCTCTACACCAGTGTTTCCCAACCTTTTACAGGCTGCGGACTCCCTATTTCTTACTAGTTTCTTTGCGGACCCCTGTTCCAGCAACCAAGTAAAATATTAATCGTACAGTATCAATAGATCGTTTTACGGTATCAGTAGAGCTTTGAAAAACAGTAATTTCAATACATGAAAGTACAATACAGTGTGCTAACAATATTGAAAGTTGCGAATTAATAGAAGTAATAATAAAAACTAACGATTTTGTTTACTTACAGTTTTTCAACGTAATGGCCGTGGTGGTGTTGTATGACCGTTAAATTTTTCATATCCGGCTTCAAAGTAGAGATTTTCAGGCGGAGATCTGTTCTATTTCAAGTCTGTTTTTGTACTTATTTTTCATATAAACAAGTGCAAAAAAATGCTGATTCGTACAAGTAAGTAGTCGCAAAATGTATCTGATGTGAAATTGCCTTTCTGGAAATATCAGGATACAAATATCGAAGATGTAACCCAAAGTTCAGCAAACACACTGGGACACATCCTCCACAAGGAAGAATCGCAGGACAACTCATTAATTGCTCATCATCATTTGATGACCGCTCATTTTCGTTGTTTAGAAATGGGTTCATCATCCAGTTGTTTATCTCGTTGTAAACCGAAAAGTAAGCTCTCAACTGGGATCCCAAAGAAAGCAAATGCACCTTCATCCTCTCACAATCTTCATTTGGAGGTTCTGTTTCACTTGTTGGCAGAAAGTCGTTCAGCGTGGCACTTCCCATATCGTTACACAATGCATCGATACTTCTGAAGTTAAAAGGACGAACCTTGATAGAGATTACAATTTTAATAGATTCATCGAAAATATCTTTCATCTTTGTTGTTGATATCCCATCTACAGCCAATGCTTCACGATAGATGCTGCAGTGCGTCCACTTGGCAGAGAGCACAACAGCCTGAACACGCGCAAAATGTCTTGTTTTTGTTTACCTGCCATTGTCCGAGGTAATCCGAACACATTTAGCCCACTCTAGTTTATTTTAAAGGATAAAATTATGAAGAATGTTAAACAAGGCATCTGCAGTTGTATGTAACGGCAGTGTTTCACAAAACGTAAAATCCTCATAAACCTTGTTGTTATGTCATATCGAACGAAAGCTACCAAATTTACATTTCCAGAAATATCAGTACTTTTGTACAATCGTAATAAAAAAATTTGACCTCAGGTGTATCGATATGTCCTTTACGTTTTCAGCAATTTCGTCGATTCTCCACTTCACAGTGCTGTTCGAGAGACACACTAATAAAAGTTCTTTCGAATGTTTTTTGCCAAGCAAATTGCGAGTCAGCTTCCTTGCCAGAAAAATTCAGTCTTTACCAAAATGTATGAGTGTTTCTTTTTCGCGATCAATACAGATACTTCGTATGAAGCTAAAACAGCCTTTTTATTTGAGCCTGACAGAATGTCTGTAACTACTTTTTGTAATTGGGTAAGTTCTGCTAGTCTATTTTTTTAAATAATCAATAGGTCTGTTCACTGAAGCACTGTGGTTTGTTTCAAGACGTCCTCCTAATTTCGAAGATTTCAAGGCCTCGTTCGATAGCACCCTCACCGTACATAACACACTGTGGTTTCTAATCACCACCTCGTTCAATAACTGAAAATCCTAATTCTAAATATTTCAAGAAATATTTATACGCTTTCTTGGGAACTAGTTTATAATTTTTTGCTACATGAACATTATTAGCCTTAGTGTCATGTTCTTTAGCTTCACTGAACGTTAATAACGCATGTTTTATTGGGACTGATTTAAGCCAACGATCTATTTTACATACTACAGACTGACACAGAAATCTGAAGTTTGCTGTTCATTTCTTGGTAGTTCATAGACGTCTAGAAAAGCGTCTAGTGAAAATTGAACTCGAGGATAGACGATCATTCACTTTGTTTATTGCGTATATTGGTTTGGGTTTGTTGATTTCGATTATAACTTGGCTTTCTTGATAAACAATATCGTGTTTTCAAATTATTTTATGAAAAGAAATATGTATAATATGATGTCAATATCGGGGCGTAAATTTTCGTTACACGTCTAACTATTGCGGCCCCCTCACAAGCTTGTTGCGCCCCTATAGGAGTCCGCGGACCCTAGGTTGGGAAACTGCTCTACACCATACCAGCTAGCTCGTGTAGCTGCCAAATAATGCGAGTTATCGAGAATTTAGCACTTGGTTCAGAGAGCGAAACCATCACCCGTTTTCTGCAACATCATCTTGATTCCAGATGTGCATTTTGATATGCACATCTAAGTAATGCAGTCTATTACGCAAAATGTAGGTCACGCAAATTAAGAGGACAGTCGTGATGGAAATCAGTATTTACGGGAAGGATGCTAACTTATTGCATCGACAGACTTTGAGGGATGATATTACATAAAAAGCTAAGGAGAAAAGTCGTAGTTAACGGGGTAGAAATTCCAGCGCGTTTTTGAACTACAGGCTGCCGAAAACGTGGGCAATGAACCCCAGGGTAGAAGTGTTCGAAATTCCAGGATTCCGGAATCGAAGTGCCAACTTTTGCGATTCCGGAAATTCGAAAGTCTGCATTCTAGAATGTCGATGTTATCCTCCCGTGCAATTAATTTGTTTTTCAGTACTAATTTAGTTGAAGTTGATTCGCTCGAGAGAAATATTTCTGTTTGCAGGCTCATCAAATATTATTTCAGTAATTTTCACTAGTTGTAAGAGAAGCGGTTTTAAATGGTAAGCACGTAGTAAGTTAATTTTCCTGATACTGTCATTTTACGTTCGCGTCGAATAAGTATTTGTACTTGTCGCCTTGTGATCATGGGGTTTCTGAATTCTATTCTTGGTGCGGATACATTGAAAGTAGTAGTTAAGAGCTCTTTTTAAACTGTAGATTCCGTCCTTAGAATGTCATTTCCATCCGATAGAAGGTAATGGAAACCCACCATCAATTCATTTTGTCCAGGGACCTTGGAGCCATAGATCTGCGTGCGGGGAGACAAACTATGTCATTCTTTTTTCTGACTTGTGCTGTGGATATGTTCACCTGAAATGGGAGTAAATGAAAATCTTTTGCTTTGATGTTCTAGAAAGGTTGTTATTTATTCTATCATCATTACTTGAATTTGTTGGGGTAGAGTTGCTAAGTCCAGTACGTTGCTATTTAACGCTGTTTTTAAACAAATCGTATGCATGCAAATGTTTATAGTATTTTTCTTCCCTACTAGATGGTGACAATGAAACTGCGAAGGCCGATGACGACTGCCTCTATCTGGTCTTCAGGGAAAATAACTTGCACAGGCGCAACAAGTGAAGATCAAGCGAGGATAGCCGCACGGCGATTTGCTAGATGCCTACAGAAGCTAGGATTTAACGTTCGATTCAATAATTTTCGAGTAGTTAACGTCCTGGGAACATGTTCGATGCCTTTCGCCATTAAAATTACTCCATTTTCTTTGCGACATAGAGAAAATGCTAGGTAGGTGTTGTCAAGAAACGTAAAAGAATAGGTTTCTACCCTGGTTTTAAACTTATTTACTTTGGGATGTAAAGTTACCGCCCATACAATTCATTTTATCTTATCTTATCTTGGGATGTAAAATCAAGTAATTAGGTTTGTTAGCAATATGATAGTGAACCCGGGGATGATGAACATGATGGTACATTTTGCTTTGTGTATACTGGAGAACTGGGAGAGGTATGTTCAAAGACTTAATTCTTGAGTGTGTTAAGTATAGGGAGAATTGATTGCGAAATTGAAACTAGGAGGAGGATGCATCATCAGAAACTGATACTGTTGTCTCATAATTTGGCCATCGTCGTGGGTATTTTGAAGATTTTTGTGTTGTTTTGAGCTTGCTATTTTAGATACTTTTTCGAAAATTTCGTTTGCTTCAAACTATTTCCAGACTTGCACCTGTAGTATTACTGATTTCAGTATTGTTTGCTGTATTTGCCTCTTTAGCTACATATGTATCGAGAGTAAATGGTAGTTATGTGTTGTATTTATCCCTGAGAAATGAAATTTAAAATTAGTGTTATATTGATTATGAAGAAAAAAGGTCGTAGGTGTAGATGTGTAGTCTGCGCTGTGTAACTTTCATTAGATTGAGAGAGAATCTTTTGTGTATTTTGAGTGTATTACTTTCGAAAATTCCGTCGTAAACAGCTAAGTTTACCTTTCACTCGTGATCTAGGTAGATTTTCAGTATATACACATAGGAATAAAGGTTTAATAACAGGACTAGATGGAAAAGTAAATGCAGTATTTACATACAGAGGAACTGAATAAAGTGGAACTTCTTAACGATGTATTGTGTCAATTGTCGCTAAAGACCTTGGATATCAAAAGTATTCGTACGTTTCTTATAACAAGGAGATATCCTCCGGCGTACGAATAGTATATATCAGTTAATGCCAATATCTTCTACAATCAAAGAACATGACCTGGATGCAAAACACGGCAGTGGCAATTCTGGGTTAAAACAAACACTAGTCATGACTGGTCAATCACGGAAGACTGAAAAATCATATCGAAAGAAATCAAAAGTTACTGTATTTTCACAAAATAAATCCTGCATTGAATACAGACAACCTTCAATAAATAAAGATTGGATGAGTGTTTTGCGGCTTTCCACACAAATTAGCTGGTAGCTCTGACAATTCTTTAATCTCAGTAGTTCACTAGCAGACATAACAAAAACATTGTGCTTTTTATTGACTGTGTTTTTAATTTTACCACAATTTGAACAATTCCTTATTATATCCTCCTAAAAAAAACATTAAAAACTACTCATTAGCTAGGAAATAATAATTTCATCCTTCGGAGCCATCTTGAGATCTGCCAGGTCTCCGTTAATATAATTACTTAGCTGCAACCATTTCCAGGATTGGATCACAGAATTCCTTCGATTTCGATTCCGACTCGGAGTCGTCTGGTCCTAACTCATAGTATCGTTTCAAGCTTTTGCCTGATGGGAATGAGGGAAACCTATCGGAATTTTATCTGTACGACCGGAGAAACTGGCCCACAAAACCTTCAGATTACGAGGCGAGCACATTTACATTAAGACCACTTTTAGCGACATGTTAGGTTCAGTATGTGTATTTGATATTTTGATTTGTGACTTTTCAGTAGGATCGTAAATTGTGTGGACATTAGATTTAATAAAAGTCTTTTATATGTATTCTTAAGTAAGTTTATTTCGCGGATATTAACAGTCTCATACCAATGGGGGAGGAGTGTGTGTGTCAGCAACTGACCCCATCCTGGTTATTTGTTAATAACTTTTATAATTTTCTGAGTTTTGACTTGATACCTGGTGACATTTAAACTATGTCCTTTCCGGACATAAGCCCATAAAAACTTCTCTCCCCACCAGATAGAAGGGTAACAAATATAATTTTTATTGCATGCCCGTGAATTCCTTAACATATACATTCGTTTTTCCGTAATCGCGTTATTTATTGTTATTTATTCAAATTTCCAGTAATTACAAAAGAGCTATATTTAGTAAATGTTCCTGTGCTATTATATAAGAAGTCTGTCAAGGTGGTAACATAATCATATTTATTTATTAGAATTTAGCACGGATACAAAGCGCCATTTTACACCAGTCTTGTAACATTGTGATATATCAATAATTATAACAACAACAACAAATAATTATACAGTAAGAATAAGCTGGTTTTTTTTTGTTTTTTTTTATTCCAGATTCTCATAACAATTCTTTAGAAATTTACTTTTACTGAGGCAAAAATCTGGTGGCAAAGGAAAAGTATTGTAAACATATGACAATCTGTATACAAGAGATCGTTGGACCAAACACAATCTAGGTTTTGAGAGGTGTAAATGGTGTTGGGGACGGGCATTTTGTCTGTGTACTCTTAGGTTAAAAAGCAGAAGAAGGTCTTTGGTCCTGAGTGTGCCCTGCATTATTTAATAAAGAAATTTTAAGTCGATATTAAAGAGTGAAAAGTATGACTGGACCGGGGATCGAACCCAGGACCTTTGGGTTACCGTCCCAATGCGCTACCAACTGTGCCACCCAGTCGACCCAATTCCCAATCACACACCTTCCACTCTTGATGTCGATGGTCCTGTCACATACTTTTCACTCTTTAATATCAATTGTATCTGTACCTAGAGAGGCTTGAAGTACAGAAAAAATCGGAAGTTGCCTCCATTTCAACTTTGGAAATTTTAAGTCATTTAGTTTTCTTCGTGTGTGTATATTTTTCAAGTCAAGAGAATTCAAAGTGTCTGCGTTAGATTTATGTCGGAGGTTGGGTATCCTGTGTTGCGCAATACGATTAAAGAAATTTTGGACTTTGTACAATTTTATTAGATAACGTAGTTAAATTTTATACAGTAAAATATTTTCATTTTCTTCTTTTTATTTGCCCTAGTCTTCATGTTACAAGTACATCTCCAGACACACGGCGGGGGTCACGATGCTGAGTTGGTAGAACGCTCACCTCGGGTGCTAGGGACCCTCGGATCCATCTCTGCTCATGCCATGTGGGCTTTGTGGTGAACAAACACAGTGTGCGTGGGTTTTCTCGGAGTTCTCCCGTTTCCTCCCACTTTCTTCATTCCAAAATCAATGCAGATCAGATCCAGACACACGGCCACAGACGACGATATTGCCATTAGGAAGTGTGGAAGTGTTGTCTGCAAAAAATGTATTGAATTTCCTGAACTAAACAAATTATGTGTAATAATTATTTTGCAAATAGCAAGTAATTTAGTTAATTTAGCCAGGCACATTCTAGTATAAATTCTACATCCATGTAATGTAAATTGTAGTCATATTTTTATCAACCGTTTTTATAGATTAAGAGAACAGTGCCAGGTCCAGGATTTTCATGAGCAGGGAGCGTAGGTGAAATAGACTAGGGATATTTTTCCGCTACGTGAATGTTTACTATAATATAAATTTATCATATTTGACCTCATATTGCCTATTATTTTTATCGTGAAATTTAACAGTTATCTCCCAAAATTAATATTTGTAGATGAATTAGGTTGGTTAAGAAATTTTTTTTATCGATAAATTGTTGAAATAATGCTATAAACGAAGCATTTTTCCCTCGAGGGGGCGCGTGCCCCTCTCTAGATTCGCCACTGATAGATAAATTAGGTCGGTTCGGGAAATAACATATTGTTCAAATAATGTTACAAAAATAAAGCATTTTCCATTGAGGGGGCGCGGACCCCCGTGCTCCTCCCTGGTTGCGTCACTGAAAAGTAACTTAAAATACATATTTTTGTCCTATATCCTTCTTAGATACTCAGTTACCCATATCTTGCCTGATTTCTTGTTTGTAAGGATAATTACAATGATCAGAGGTTTGGGGTCAGGAGCTGATCCCCCTCCCCTCTTTGGTATAGGTATGCGACAGTTAAGTAAAATTGTTTTCTCAAAGCATGAAACTAAATTTAGAATTATAGATATCGTTTTTAAATTGCATGAGCATACTAAATCGAACTCTTACAATGATTTTTAAATTTGTTCCAGTTACGAACCTGAGCTTCATCCAGGAGTCACATACAAGTTAAAAGAACCAAAGGCAACTCTTAAAATATTTTCTACAGGCAGTGTCACAGTGACAGGCAAGTAATATATTACTCTTATTATAGTATTATATTTAGCAGGAAAAGGTACAGGAATAAGACTCTTCCTCCTATCATTTAGGTATTTCTCCACCTATTATTTCCGGAAACAATTGCGCACGTATTTGCACGTAAACATACCATCGGCAATGATTTTAAGTGGAGGTCCTAAATTATGATTATCCTGCGCCGCAGTTTTCTCTGCATCAAGTTGGAGCAAGGAAAATGATCTCAGTTTGCGACTACTTGTTCTGGCCTGTTTTCCAGAATCCATTAACTAACCAAGGTTCCTATTTCGTAGTGTCCTCTTAAGATGGTATCATTGATGGAAACGCATTATGAGTAATTTCATGAGAATATCATTGGATGGTAAAGCATGTATTTTAGTTTCTCTTTCGATCCCTTTCCTAGAACTTCGACTCAAACGGGATGCATGTCTTGAAGCGGTTTTCCGTCTACACGAAGAACGCAGATAAAGTTTTAACTCACGATTACGACAAAACACTTTGAAAACGTTTCTTTGATCTTCACATACTTTTTTTTTTAATCCATACTCACTCATAGGTTTACATTTTAATTTATGGAACAGCGTGTATACATTTCTCGTTAGCCAGATGGCACTGACAAAGCTTTCTGCTATTAGTTTAAAGTAGCAACTTATGTATATGGCTCTTTATAGCGTTTGCTAGGTTCAAATAGCTGTTGATTATGATGTTAATAACCTCAGCTCTCGATAACTTCTTTTAACAGTTGGAATAGCTCTGGGTCCGGACTGGAAATAAGAGCCATAAGTTTTCACAGCGTTCGTGGAGTGCAACAAGTGACAGGCAGACTATTGGGTTGCAGGATTCATTCCGTCCAAGCTTTGCCGTTTTGTCTGAGCAGACATGTTTTTTTTTTTTTTTTTTTTTTTTTTAACACTGAATCTGATCCTTTTACTAATATTATGAATGGCACAATAATTGAAATTTGCGTTGAAGAGCCCTGAAATTTAACCTCTCCCATATATTTGTTTTCTTTAATATAGATGTAGCACAAAATAAACGCACCATATTGGCCTTATTTGTATCACTGCAGAATTCCTAGCCTTGTTCTACTTTTAAAATTTTGAACTAATGTATGCAAAACTTACATTGGCGTCAAAACCACGATCCGTTTTGCGTGATCCAGGTTTCAAACTTGGGCCGCCATTTTGTAGGTCAACTTTGAAACCCAACGAAAGGAAAAGTGGATCTGGGAGCTTTTTCCAACTACCAGGGTAAGTTTAACTACTATATTTTTGGTATTCATTCCTGTAATAGGATTATTGAAAGTATAATGAACTCATGATCTTTGAGAGATACTGTGTATATGATGAAATTCATCTAATGTGTTAGAATGTCTAGCCTTTTACATGACCAGTGATAGATCCTGTTAATCTATGTTCACTGAATCTCATGTGATTTGTCTGCTGTCCTTACTGAAGTTTGAAGGCATTAATAAATATATAAATTGGCGAGTTCCTATCAAAAGTTAGTTTAAACTTGGATATTTGTGACAGTGCGGGGCATTATTAATCTTTATTTGAAAAGTTTTATAATTATAACATGTCCATGTCGAAGACTTGAGCCATTTTGACAAAGGAATTTGTTAGAAGCGAGTATAAACTGAAGTAAGTTTTTCTTGAAGTATGTTCAACGAATATAGCACAAAACGAAGTTAAAAATATACGTTTCATATGTAAACGAATTCAGTGACATATTTGGAAACTTACTTGGCTTTCACCGTCTCCAGATGGAGCACGCAGTTACTCAGTCCATACCGTTTTCGAAGCTGCCATAGCTTCTTTGTCGAGGGAGCAACCCAGATGATTTTTAGAAATAGAAAGAAAAAGTTATAGTAGTGGAAAGGACGACACAGAAAAGAAAATGTATCACTGTAAACGAGTACGTTTTTCTCATATGAACTGTTGTCAAGTTACATGGTCGGAAGGTGGAGCTGTAAAATTTGGCAGAATTCCTAGATACGAGTGGATCCATGATGAGGTGGCGCTGTTGTTTTTAGTCAGTGTAAGATTTAAATAGTTGTTAATTATTTTGAGGTCTTATATAATAAACGTAAATAAAAACCAAGAATTTAGTGAAATTATTAACAGGTTATGAGTTATTTCACCGATGGCATGCAATGTTCAGGCGTAAAGTATTCGTGTACTAAATCGTTTGCATATGCAACAAGAAATACGTTATCGTGATTTAACATTGCTTGTCAGGAGAGGGATGCTAAGTCAGAAAATCCGGTTTCAGGTTTCTCAGAACATGATGCAGTGAAAATCATCAAATAGTATCATCTCGAATTCAACATTAATCCAAGACGATATAGATCACACAGTTTAAGAGGCATGTCTCATCACATCTAGAAAACCAGAACTGAACACAGTTAGAGGAAATTTACTCAGTAAATACCAGAACATCAAATACCCACACATGTCCTCCATTGAAAGAAAAAAGTATCCTTCATACCTCCGTAGGAACAGCGCCATCTCAACCTGGATCTACTCGTATGTAGTGATTTTGTCATTTCACAGCACCATCTTCCGATCTTTACTTAGCGGAAGTGAAAACACTTGACATGAAAAATTAATACTCATTTATAGGGACACATTTTCTTCCCTTTTCTCTGTCGTCCTTTCTACTACTATCGCTTCAATTTTCGTTTGTATCTTTTTAAAATCTTTCCTTTGGCTTGCCCCCACGACCAAAAAGCTGAGGAAATTTCAAAATGAATAAGATTGGACAACTAGATGCCTGCTACATTTGGAGATCGTAAAAACAAAAAATTTCGTAAGTCTCCCGTGCGCTAAAGTGAAACTGTTTAAAATTTAAGTCCAGTAACATCTATATTGTGGGCTGACGTATATTCAAAATGAAATGGAAAATCATGAGATGTTCGTTTCTGTTTCGGTATTAGGTACACATTGTTTGAAGCACAGTTTTATTTGTAACACGTCCATTACGCACTAGAATGCATGAAATTAAGATACACCAGAAGTCAAAATCGAAGTGCATTAAAGCGTTTGCATTTCCGAAGTGCTGAGCTTAGCTCATGCTTTGTTTTTCGTGTAGTTGCCCAGCAAAGCTACTGCAGATAATTTGCTTGTCAAAGGAAATGAAAGTAATGTGGCTGGCATCAATTGAAGTAATGTATACGATCATACATTTGTCATACCTTCTTGCTTATCTGCGAGATTGGATCTCTTCTTTCTTATTTCACGTTAATTGTTTGAATTAGGAGTTGACAAACTTCTTCTGCACCTACTTTTGTTTTTTCGTTTGAATTACTGTTCTACCCAGACACCTACGTCACTGTTTATTTAATGTTCGATGACATATTTCTCCTTTTTTCCTTCTTTTATGATGTAATAAAAAGGCCAGTTGACAGAAAATCACTATTAATGTGCATTTTGTTAAGAGGAAAGATTACATTCCTCACTCTCATTTATATTTATTTTGTATCGTATTTAGGAGAACGAAACATTATCTGAGCACTAGTTACCCAACATTATCTGAGCCATATGGCAGAGCTACCCAGGGGATGGATTCAAAATCGCGTCCTCTGAACAAAAATGCTTTAGTTTTAGCGCAGCCAGAAATGGGAATGCGTGCTAAATCTATATATTATGAGGTGTATGGTAGAACTTCAATAGGAGTCACAGAAAGATTAGAAAAAAGTTATTTTACTTTTGTCTTCCTGTTGAATGACCATACTTCGCCATCTCAGGAAAGAAATGAGAATTATTATTTTCTTCTTGTTGTTTTAACTGAGTAAAATGTTCGTACTTACTTGTATTTTTCTTGTTTTGTGTAGCTCCTCGTGTCGCAGATGTCCAGGCTGCTATTGAACACATATTTCCTCTAGTCTATGAATTTAGGAAAGAGCCGACGGAACAGGAGAAGAAGGAAGTTATTTCCAGTGCAAATTTAACGAGACATGGTGTGAAACGAAAGCTAGCACATATTGAATTAGATGAAGATGATGATGAATGTTATGAAGAGGTCTATGACAGTGATGAAAGTTGGAATTGAATTATTGTTTTTTCCCTTGAAACTAATTTTTTTTTTGTTTGATTGTTTGTTTGTTTAAATGTTTTTTTTGTGTGTGTGTGTGTGTGAGGAAGTTTGTATGTGTGCGTGCGTGAGTGCGATAGATCTGTGGAAAGGTGAGAGAGAGAGCGAAAGAAAATCGCGCGTGAACTTTGACCTACTAAGAACAAATCAAACGTGAGTAGTATGTTCAGTGTGCTTTTCATAGTGTGTGGTGTACAGCCTTGTTTGTGTAGTCTGAGATTAAAATGCTCTTGAAACATTTTATCGAGTATTAAAAGTTGTAGTACCAAGCTGACAAATTGTCAGCATTTGTAGACTGAAGTAACAAATAAGTTTTGCACTTTTTTGTTCTGCATAATGAACGAAACAAACCCACCTGTGTTTTTTATTATGTTAATTATTATCGCATTATTCTAGTGAGTATATTTGAGTATGTCTCGTTAAAACAAAAGCGTGTTCGTGTTTTAATTCATATAATTTCTTCATGACAAGTGTCATTGGAGGTCTAGAGAATACTCGTTTCTGTATTACAAGTACTGAATACTTGTAACGTATCAACAGTAAAGCTATTTATTTGAAGAACTCATGTGTGAAGATGTTGGTGAGTGATTTAAAAATAACGATTAAAAAAAAGCGAGATTCGATTTCTCTACCAAACTACTGACTTTACCAAGATATTGAAGTGGGATGTTATGTAAAACAATGAATGTATACAAAGTCTGAATTTTTGCTGTGCCTATTTTTTAAAAAAAGAATTGAATGAAATGAAACAAAAAAAAAATATCAAGAAGTGTCCTTACCAAGTTCTTGTGGTATAGGGAGAAAAATCCTATTAAAATTTCACAAGAGTAATAATGAAAGAAAGCAATAGGAATCTTTTAATTGCTTTTAGTTTTTGAGGGTAAAAGAAAAGGTGGTGGATCTTCAGATGGGGGGGAAAGTTAGTAAGATACAAAAGTCTTATTTAGTGCAGGTCAGTATTTGCAATTTAAAAGAAATATTTTAAATTGTTTTGAAATATGGTTACTTTGTGTGATAGCGTTTCAGGCATGTAGAAACAAAATACATCTTCGACTGGTCTGGATTTTGTGCTGCTAAAAAAAGGGTAAAAATGGGGAAAATCCTGTCAGTTTCTTGTACGAGGTAGCCATGGTGTAGTGATTAATAGGATTTTCTTTTGAATGAGGCAATGAACTTGGTAGAGGATTTGAGATTGTATTAAGATATTTTGAATGTGAGTCTCATGTTGTTACTATTTCTTTAGCTTGTTTACCTCTCGTATCTGTTTACATGGCCTTTTATAAAGGCGATAGAAAAACTACTTTAATTTGTTCTCCCTTGTTATCTAAGTCATCGAGGAGGATGGAGAAAAAGATAATTATTTTGTCATTAAAAAAAATATGGGATCAAGAACTGTGATGGACGCGAACTTTCGAGGTGCCTGGAAGAAATCGTAGCATCTCATAATGGTATTGTGTGAATGTATCTAGAAAGATTTATTTATTAAAACTATTACTATTACTATTGTAGTATAAGAAAAACCTCTGCGGTTTTTTTCTCATCATGTTCCTTTTGATTGAGAGTGTAATTTTGTTTGTTTTCGTCCCCCTGTCAGTCATTCCAGATGGCTCCACCTCCTACAAGCGGGAATTTACTATTGAGTGTCGTGAACAATAACAATGAAGGTTTTTTTTTCAGTATGACATTGATATATTATTGTTACCTAAGCATTTTTCTTTTGTATAGATTCTTACGTCAGATAACATAGTTTAAAATGTTGAATATCTTTTCTTTGTCTTTCATATTTCCCCCCTCTTTTTTTTCGTGTTAACACCAAAGTATATAAATATATATAAAATTACTGTGTGACTTTGAAAACAGTGTGATTATATGTATTTAAGATGTGTTATAATAGTATTTGTTAAGAAGAGGAAAAAGATAGTATTTAATACTTTTATAAATTATGAATTTATTTACGTTTAGGCGAACAGCAAGTCTGCAACTTGCTTGCAATAAACTGTCTTTTTTTCACATTCAAACACGCTCAGAGTCATTTTTACTAACTTTAGATGAAACACCATTGCCCTAAGTAATAAATTTTGTTTTGTTTCAAGTATTTCTCAGGATTGTAGTAATAGTTTCTATAAAAATGAGAACAGTGAAATTATTTAAGTATGCTGCGGCGTAACAAATTTAACACAAGAAACCCAAGTAGTCAGGATATAAAAATATTAAATTTATGAAAACTAGGTAATTAAAGAAATTTAACTTCCGAGAACCATGTTGCGCAAGCAGTACCGCTCAGATTGTGCTTAATGTACTTAGTAAACTGTGCTTCTGTTAGTTTTGTGAAAATTAACAATTATACCACTTTGACTCGTTTCCTTGCGTGAAATTTCTTTGAGAAAAAAAACCGTAAAAGGAATAAGAAAAAAGAAGGAAAGAAAATAATTTACAAGAGTTCTGAAGTATGGAGGATTGTTACCGCTTTTGAGATCAGTGTGGCCAAATACGTTAATGGGAAGATGATAACTGTATTGTTTTCGCATGTAAAATATTCCATATTTACATATGGTGTAGTTCTCTAATTGAGATAATGATTTTTATCACTAATTACACGAACCACTTTTCGATCTCACATCTGAGATGATCATCCAGGGTGTCTACTGACCTGGACAACCTGAGATTCTAGCAGAAACTTGGATTTTTTTTTATTCTTTTTTTTTAGTTTATTCATTTCACTCTGTAAACATTTAAAATAAACTATTGGATTTAGGTCACATAATGAGGCACTTCAAAGCTCTCAGGGGCTCGCAGGCTTCTTGTGAGTACGGGTGTGGCGACCTCGAGGGTACCCGAGCTGATGTCAGCTATATTTCTTCTTTGATTGATGCTCAGTTTTTATCCTCATTTCATCCTTCACTTTAACCATCCATGTCTTATTTTCTAATGTGCTTATGTAATCTAAGTTTCGAAATTACCTTAAGTTCAATATAAATTTTGTCAAGTATTTGAATTGAAATAAAGCCATTTTAAACGCACCGAGGACCCAATTACAACTATTATGATTCACCTAAGTCTTGAATGTCGCCCTCTTAAATAGTTGCTTTCAGTATGCATTGGATAGGTTCGGCACGGCACTTGCTCAGTCCTCAGGCCGTCGTTGAGATGTAATTTAAGTGTGTGTGTGTGTTTTTTTTTTTGTGAGATTAGATTGTACGTTAAATAGTGTAAATACTATGACCACCTAATTTACTGAGATACACTTTTCTTAGGTTCCCACTTATTTATTCGATATTAACCCATTTCGAATTTTAACACGTCTGTGCTTACCTGTACATACAATATTTTTATAATTTTTAGCTTTCATAATTCTTATACTCGAACAGGAATTTGTTGTAAATATGACCTAAATACATTTTATCTACACATGGCAGATATTCGGCTCCAGTTCTTCGAATATGGCCGCTGCCGCTTAATTTATTATTATTATTTTTTAAAGAAGGCTTTGGTGTCAAGCAACAGTGACAGCGGAGTAATATAAAAATATATTACTGGACTTTAATATATAAAAATATTGGACTTTAAGTGTTTAGGTTAATAAATAATACACATCTTTCCACATACATATACATATTTGCATACAATATAATATCTCCAAAAAATTAGACATACTTAAATTACATCTCTACGACGGCCTAAAGACGGAGCGAGAGCCGTTCCGAAGGGCCTAACCGAAACTATTTAAGAGGACGACATTAAAAATTTTGCTTTAGGCTGGGTCATAATAGTTTAGGTTAAATTCAGTTGAATTTATTTTATTCATTGTGTTTAGGCAACTTTATCTTAGTCGGGTAATTGATTTAATAAACATACTTTGTTTGTTTGCAAGAAGAAAAATATAAATTAATAATACATGATATAAATGCCTTTGTGTAAATAAAGTAACTGACCATTCCCCATCAAGAAGAATATGCAATAAAATGCAACCATACGAATTAAAATGTGCTTCGAAGTTGGGTTTTACGTGCACATGAATTAAACTGTTATTGAATACACTTTTTTTTAACATTGGTTACTTTCACTAAAGAGTATTGGTCAATTTCAACTAAACATGCAGAATGGTAAATTATATTTCATTAATTTTGGATCTGAACTGATTTTTCGTTGAAATTTTATTAAAAATATGAATCATAGATTTAGCTTGTACTATTTATTTATTTATTTGTTTGTTACTGCACAATTTTCTCAACTGGTTTCTGGTAGGAAATATTCTACTTTATTTTCTTGTTCGAAATATCTCGAAAACGTACATTTTAGTTAGTACATAAATATTTTTTCATGTTCTATAAGGACTTAAAGAAATAGTATGTGCTTGGTATATGCGTATTTTAATCTATAAACATTTTTTGTTTGTAAGAAGAAAAATATTAAATTAATGACGTGGAAAAAGTAGAAAAATAGACCTGGAAAACCTGGAATTTGAAAATTGACATTCAGTAGACATCCTGTTTACGAATGCAAGTTTTGATTCTTCTTGATTAATGATATCTTCACGGAAGTGTCTAACAACAGGAAGACTTGAAATGAGCATTTCATTCGCACGTTATCCTGTCTCCACTACGTTCTGTCCAAACAAACCGCTCCGTTAATGTCTTTGTTTTGATTTGGCGGCTGAGATGATTCGCTAAAACTGATATTCAAATTCGACCTGAAGTAATTTATTTCTGTCCAATGTGTTAAGGTTTTGAATTTAGTTCGTAAGGTATTTTGGCAACGGCAGAACCTCGAGAAAACCTACTGCATACGGTGTTTGTCCACCACTAAGCCCACATCGGACGAGCAAGTATCGAACCGACGACCCCAGTGATGTGAGCGCTCTGCCATTGAGCCTCCGCGGCCACTGTTAGGTTTTTGGTGTTTGTGGTACAGGTAAGATGTTGGTGGAAAGCCTCACAACCACGTCAAGGTCTCTTACCTTCTGTGAGGGCCTCTAGTGTTTTTAAAGTTGGTAGAGGGACGCAAGATTGCTTGTACCGTACAATCTTACGCCGGAGAACCAACTCACACAGCGCTTGGTCGACTGTGTGTACGCGGCTGGTGTTCTCGTTCCTGTGGAAGTTAACAGATGCTTCTCTAAACCTGACTTGGCAAACACCTTGCTATTTCTGGGACCATGATAGCGAGACGCTTGCCGGGTACTCTTTAGCAAATCATTTGTTAACTTCCGGGATACCGAGAAGTTGTCCCGTCGCGATTACCGACAAATGGCTCGCCAAAACTGACCTGGCAAATACCTTACTATTTCTGAAACCATGATAGTGAGATCCTTGCCGGGTACTCTTCAGCAAGTCATTTGTTTATTTACTTGTGTCGGACGCACGAGAATGTGAGTGGACGCACTCAGATATTTTTCGAATATTGAAGAAAAAATGTAGTCATGGATTCAGTGATAATAAAAGAGTATTGTTAATAAAATATAGCTTTTGTTGTACTTCGTTGCATGGTTAGTAAATTGACACATGACGATTGTTGTCTTTGCTAATCGTACAGTACAACAATGCAATTTCCTTGAACTGAAAATTCTTAATTTTTATAAATGTTAAATGGCGAAAATCAGAGACATGGTTTATATTAGCTAAGTCGTAAACTTTGTGTAGACAGTGTTCAGAAGAATATATTATGATCTGAACTAGGCGTGGCCAATTTCTTTCTATAAGAAAGCCAATATATGATGAGTGGTTGTGTCACGGGCCGTCGTCAGAAATAATGAATATAACTAGGATATCAATCAGTCTTTGGTCGATTTAATGTAGCGTTTATCTTTCCGCGGGCCACAAAATAACATGTCCCCCGCAGACCAGCTGTTGCCTCTCTAAAACATTCAAGGGGTAGTGTTCGGATATACCTAACATCCAGTGTGGTTATCTCTGTTTGGTTGTTTGTTTAGGCACAGTAAGGGATGCTACGAAGTGTTCAAGTTTTAATAATCTGCTTAACCACACTGACTATTGCTATTTGTAATGAAACGCAGTCAGTATCTTTTGGTTATCTAAGAAATTATTTCATTATTTGACTTTTTTTCAACACTTCCGCGTTTAATATTTGTAACCTACAAAAACTGAGCCAGTTAATCGCTCGATTAAACTAATTGCAAATAATGGCTTCAACGTGGTTTTTAAGCAATAAGAAGAGAATACGAAGTCAGGACGACTCACTTTACATTGTTTTCGAAATTAAATGAAATCAGTCGGTTGTTGAGGGTCTGTGTTACATTTGTTTCGACACCTGTGATTGAAGTTTCGAAAATATTGTACTAATTCAGATATTTTTTTTAAAAAAAAAGAAGCAAAAAATACAAGTGTAACATCTGCTGCAAATCCAGTCGATATTTGTAGAAGTTCCTAGCTTTCGTTCCGTTGTGAGCACTATTCATTTACGTTTATTGGTTGTACTTTAGCTTGTGTCGGGTGTACTTTATATGAACGGAATCCTAATCAGGGTGTTTACTGATCTGGAATTCTATTTTGGACCTGGAATACCTGGATTTTTTTTAAAGTTATTATTTTTTAACTTAAATTTTCACTTTTTTAATGTCCACTTTGTAAACAATTAGAAGAAAGAACCTTTATTGAATTGGTAAATTTAAGGTCACAGAATGAGGCACTTAAAGTAATTAATTCTTATAAGAAGCTCATAAGGGACTTTGACTTCTTGTGACTACGGGTGTAGGGACCCGGAGGGTACCCGAGTTGATATCATCAATGTTTTCCTCCTCCATTTCATTTTTCTCAACTACTATAATCGTACTTTTTTTTTTTTAATTGGGCTAATATGGTTATATGCTTTGGTTCTTATGTTAAACTAAGTTTTGAAATTGCCTTAACGTCAATATATATTTTGTCAAGTATTTGAATTTAGGTAGTCACCTTAAATGCTCAGAGGACCCAGGTGCAACTACTATGACTCACCTTAAAGTAAGGTTGTTTTTATGTCGTCCTTTTAAGTAGTTGCTTCAGTAAGATATGGAAGAAGAGCCTTTCGGAGCAGATCTCGTTCAGTTTTCAGGCCGTCGCTAAGATTTAATTTAAGTGTGTGTAGCTTTTTGTGAGATTAGATTGTATGTGAACTAGTGTAAATACTACGACCAGTAATGTACTGAGCTACAAGTTTTTTAGGTTTCCACTTATTTATCCTAGATTACCCCATTTCGATGTGTTAAAATATACTCGAACAGGAATTTGTTGTAAATATGGTCTAAATACATTTTACCTACACGTGGCAGATATTCGACTCCATCGGTTAATAAATAATACACATCTTTCCACATACATACGTAAACGTCACAATACACAATCTAATCTCTCAAAAACTAGTCACACTAGAGTTACATCACTACGACGCCTTTAAGAGGAGCCATGTTAGTTGGAGGTTAAATTTGGTTGACTTTTTATTTATCTTGTTTAGGCAACTTTGTCTTAGTTGATAATTGATAAAATAAAAATGTTTCGTTTGTTTGCAAGATGTTTAAATTATAATACATTGTATAAATGCATTTATATAAATAAAGTAACTGTCCATTCCTCATTCAAAAGGAATATGCAGTAAAATATGTTTCGAATTTGGGTTTCACATGCCCATGTTTTTAAAGAGTATTGGTTAGTTCCACTAAAATTTTGGATCTGAAGTAATATTTCCTTACTTCAGATCCAAAACTTCATTTTATTTTATTTTAAAATATGAATTATATATTTAGGTTGTATATACTATTTGGTTGGTTGTTGCTGCACAATTTTCTCGACTACCTTCTAGTAGGGAATATTCTACTTTATTTTCATGTTTGAAAACTATTGAAAATGTGCATTTTTTTTTCATGCTCAATAAGGACGACTTAAGGAAATAGTATGTGTTGGGTATATACTTCTTTTAATTGACAAAATAACTTTTTTAGTTTGTTTGTTAGAAGAGTTTTTTTAAAAATAAATGAATGACCTGGAAATAGAGGCAAAATAGACCTAAAGAAACTGGAATTTCAAAATTAACATTTAGTAGACACCCTGTCATCGGGTGTTTGATAACTTGTGCTAAAATACGTGTGTACGAACACAGTATCATAATGTTTTAGTTACTGGTCTCACGCCAGGTGACGGATTAGGGAATGCCAGCCAGATATGGTGGATACCCGAAGTATTCCGGGACTGACAAACACCAGTACATTTAGTAGAGGGATCTACAAAGGCTATGGGAACATAATCCCCCAAAAAATTGTGATGTTGAAGGGAAGCAGTTTCACCATTACCACTCTGAGGCTGATGAAGCAAGGCACAGGGATGAAGAAGGGACGGCATCTTCGTTGTTAGTCTTTACTGCGAGGTCGTAGAGCAGCTAAATAATGTCAAGCAAGAGTAAAGCAATGGCTCTATGGATTCTCCTGGGGTAAAATATTTCTGAGGTAAACTAGTCCCGCATTCGGATCTCCGATCAGGGACTGCTTCAGGGATTAATCCAAGACTAGGATTGAGAAAAACCTTGGAATAGGAATGTACGAACAGTATACAAAACGGGCGCTCTTCAGGTGATTGTACGCTAGACAGAAATGCGAGCTGGACATACTAGCGATACGAGAAGTCCGGTGGGAGGGTCAAGATAGCATCCGACAGGGCAAATACTTTTACAGAGGAACTCACAGTGTTGGAAAAGGATTCTTCATTAAGAACAGTGCCGTTCCGGCGATTCAGAATATAAAATACGTGAACGAAAGACTATTTTATATTAAGATATATACACGATGGTGCAACATGATTTTAATAAATGTGCATCTTCCAACCGAGGAGACTGCTAACGACAAAGATACATTTTATGATAAACTAGATAGAGTACTTGCCCGATTATCAAAGTATATTACGAAAATGTTATTGGGGGATTTCAGTGTAAAGGTAAGCAGGGAAGAAAGTTTTAGACCTACTATAGGCATATTAAGCATCACGAAGTCAGCAACAAAATGGAGAAAGACTGATAATCTTTGCAATATCGAAAAAACTAATAAAGAGAACGTACTTTGAACACACAAAGACAACACACACGCGTTAGAATATGCGATGCTAAAAGTAAGAGAACAAAAGAATACTAATGTTAAATAACTTAACCAACTGTAAGTTTATGCGGATTATGTAGATATAATAGGGTATGATATAGATTCACTACAAAGTAACACCGAGTTCTTAGTAGAAGCTTGCGATGAGATAGGTCTACAGGTGAACGCAGATAAAGCAAAATACATGATAAGCCGAAACACAGAGCATGGAGGCAATAGATGCGTAACAGTTAAGAATGAGATCATAGAAAAAGTAAACAAATTTATTTTTTTACATTCAGACCAGAAACTCTTAACTTCGCGATGAAACTGACAATATACAGAACGGTTAATCTGCATTTAATACTTTGACTGCGAAATTTGGAGTACGATCCTGGCAAATAAACAAAAACTGCGTGCGTTTAAAAATAAAATTTTGAGAAACTTATACGGGATGAGATGGCCGGAGAATGGAGGAGTCTGCGTAATGAACTCCACAGACTGTATGATTTACCCGGCATTATACAATGAAATCACGGCGGCTAAGATGGGAAGGTCATGTAGCTTGAATGGGAGGAAAACTATATTTCATCGTGGTTGGTAAGCCGGAGGGGAAGAGATCGTTGGGATGGCAATATTAGAAGGGATCTTCGAGAAGTAGATGTACAAGACTGGCTTGATGTTGCCCAAGATAGAACCCAATAGCAACGTTTGTTACTATGGCGAGTTCCGTCAGTCATAGTCAGTGTGAGTATAAACATAGTAAGGGAATATAAATGTTATTTACAAGATATTGTAAAGTATTACGGCTTCTATGTTGCAGATTTTGTATTGTTTTGTTTAAAAGTTCAGTCAGATCATGTGTGGAATATTTAATTTATAAAAATTACTAAATATATAGTTTATCAATTGTTTGATATGATTCTGTGTATGCTATGCACACACTGCTTCATATAATTCGTGGTAAATATCATCTCAATTTGAGGACTACACCGTTTTAATCAAGAAAATGCAATTATTGATATATGCATGTGGTACAGTTGATCAAAATTACACAAAGTAAGTGTATTAGACTTGTCATTTCCGGTCAAAAGTACCATGCCTACCGGTTAGCGACCACATTTGCTTACATGTGAAATGCACGAAATTACGAATTTTGAACACACCATAAGAAACAGTATTGAAGTAATGGGACATAATGTGGACATAATTGTATCTTAGTTAATACGAATAACAAAAACTTGCTTCCAAAGACGTAAATGATATATTTTCGTTTTATTTCCAAGTAGCTAAACATTTCTAGTACAAGCTCTTTTTTTTTTTTTTTTTTTTTTTT
>JAGDQP010005176.1:1462-21577 GCA_022664845.1 Lepisma saccharinum
TTATTATTATTATTATTATTAAGGTTATATGAAATAAAATATAGAAAATAAATTGTAAGTATGATGTTTATTAAGAACATAAAGCAAACTGATCTATAAAATAACTTACACATACTTCTTACATCTGTATTCTTAATAAGGTATTTACAAGATTCTGTGGTTTCTCATGTTTCATCCAATGTTGCAATTGAAAACAGTTTCTTAATGCACAAGCATTCACCTGAACAGGGTCATGATAAGTACACTTAGAGATACCAGTGTTCAAATTTATTGTTTTCAGAGCAGGACATTCCTTTTCACTTATATGATTCACAGTTTCCAAGTGAAATTGTTTTTTAATCCACTGTACCTTTTCAAGACCTTTACAAAAATGTAGCTTTACTTGAACATAGTTGAAAAATTATTCTACGAAGATGTGAAACGCTGTATCCATTTGTTATGTCCCAGTGTAAACCGTGAAAGTTCTCGGTTAACCATTGTACTTGTTTTTGATATCCTACTCCCACTTCCGTAATGTCACATGGAAGTTTTACTAAACAGAGGAATAAAAGACTAGCATCACACGCTATAATACAAAATTCTCTCATAATAAACTCATGCGCAGAGATTTTAAATCCCTGCACATCAATAATGTACTGATCTGAAGGCACACTTACAGAGTTTTCTACTGAAAATTGTTCATGTATTACACCTGGTATGAGCTGAGCAATGAATTCACTATTATGAACTAATTCTCTACAAGATTTGAAAAAAAGTGTTCATGGAAATACTTACATGACCCTGTCGTTTATAAATTTCATAATACTCCATAAATAGTTCATGATCGTTTACTTCTTTCAGCAAATGTTTTGATAACACTTTTCCTGTATTCCACATATATATACAGTTATTATGAGGAACCTTTAATTTGCAGTCATTACATCGAATAGGACTTCCCTTTAAATATGTCCTAAAGGTTTCCACAACACACCGCTCCGTTATATATACCCACACACAAAATGTACACTGATAATCAGACATATTTTCACTTCACTTCTTTCTTATTTCCTTACAATGTTCTCACTCCTTCTTTCCATTTTTATCTTTTTTATGTAATATGTCAATCACTGAAGACATATGTATCTTAACCATACGCCATAATCCAAATTTCATATTCTTCATGATTACTTCATCATTAACATTTTAATCACTTCACGATGATCTTCTTTATATATTTCATACAGTTCATTCGTTGTAGATGGCTTCAATAGCAAATACCACACCCGTTTTCGAAAATGTTCTTCTATTTTTTCACCGTTAACCAATTCTTCAGGCTTGATATAACCTAAACACGCATGACTAGATTGATTGTTTTCTTCATTAAAACAACCTTCGCAAATTAAATATGATTTAGGATTCCACTTGATTAATGCACCTCGTATACATTCTTCATCCACCCACTTATTTTTACATTTGCACTTGGAAATTTTCAATGTTCTTTTACTTACACCTTCTCCTGCTGCTGCTGTTCCTACTGCTGCTGCTGTTGTTGTTGTTGATGATGATGATGATGGAACCTTTTTCACCAATACTCGCTCTGATTTCACCAAGGCTGATGATCCTGATGATGCTTCTACAGCTGTTGCTGTATTAACTTTCTTTATAGTTGGTCTTACTGCTTTTAACAATACTCGTCCTGATCTCACTATCGACGGTAATTCTCCTCCTGATATTAATGAAGAGTTCTCTTCAACTTCTACTGATGAGTCCTTCCCATAAAACAATCTTTTCTTCACAGGATAATTTCCCTTCTCCAAAATACGCTTCTTCCCTCTCAACTGCTTCTCCGGCTTCCTTGGAACTATGCATGAATATACCTCTTCAATATCATCCTCCTCCTCCTCCTTCACCATTGATGATAATAATAATGAAGGTGAACGCCGATCTTCTCCATTTCTTCTAGATTTTAATAAACTGAATATTGTACGATCACCTTCTTCTTCTTCTTCTTCTTCTTGAACGTCTTTAGCTAGTAATGCTAAAGTTTCCACTATCTCCCCATCCTCCAGCGATAACTCAACTTCGTCTTCTTCAACTTCACGTTTATACTGATAGTTGTCCATGACTAGAGCTCCACGCTAGTTATGTTATATGCAACAACACTGCCCTCTATTCTTTATCTTTCTAATATATTCTAATCTTTATCACATGTCACTGATAAGAGATAAGGTGACCTGGACTTTGACCTGCCATGTTGCCATATTTTCACTGACCTGGACTTTTACCTGCGGTGTTGCCACATAAAAACAACAAATTTGTCGTACTCATCTACTACACTAAAATGGTTCAGTTCATATATGGTAAATAGAAAACAACAGGTTACTTTGCATACTCAGCAATATGAAGTTTCCGAAGCAATTTTTGTTGACAGGGGTGTTCCACAAGGTTCGATTCTGGGACCATTAATTATTGTTCACTCTATATTCCGCAGATATGGTATCAGTTATCAAACATACAAAAATTCACTGTTATGCCGATGACGTCCAATTACTCATAACATTACTCGAGAACATATCGAGAGCTGTTGAAGCTCTTAACCAAGACCTAAATGTAATCAGTAACTGGTGCGTTAACAATGGACTTGTAATTAACAAGCTGAAATGTACGTACACTGCTCTGGGAATTTCTTATCAACTCAATAAAATCACTCCTAATGGTTTAGGCTTACAGTTAATGAACTCAAACATGAACTATTCCGAATACATATAAATTCTTGGAACAGAAATTAATGAGAAATTAACCATGAACAAGCATGTCTCTACCCAATGTTCCAAAGCAGTAAGGGTGTTAAGAAATCTTTATAAAATTACACCCCTGCTGCTTGTTCTGACTGCTTATCGAATATGTAAGACTCCTTGCCACTCAAATGTTGATACTACCTTTATTCGATTATTGTGATACTGTCTATGGTCCACTTCTTACTATAAACCAAGTTAAGTTGATATAAAAGGAACAAAATTCTTGTGGCCGCTTCTCTTTCGGCTTAAGAAAATTGGAACATATTCTGCCAGTTTTCAATAACAACAATTTACTAACAATGTCAAGAAGAAGGTATTTACACTATTGCTGTGTTGTTTTTAAGATTCTCAAAACAGAATGTCCCTAATATTTATATAGGAAACTAATAAACATATGTTGTTGTTTTTTTTGTTTTGTTTTGTGTTTTCATTCTTATTCGACACGCCGAAATAAGAACTTTGATATTCCACGTCATCGGCTTAAACAAACAAGCACATCAATTTCATTCAATATTCGCTGCCAAGTCATGAAATGCGTTACCTAATTTCATAGTGAAGTGAAAACATTTTATGCTTTCAAGAAAGCAAAAAACTCGTACTTACTATGTCAACAGTGGGTTAGCTCAAGTACACATGATATTCATAGCGTAATTTGAACAACGAAATTTCACGCATCTTTTTTTGTACCTTCAAGTAAATGCACAATATCTGTGTTAGGATGTGTGTGTATGATTATATGTTTTTCACTTCGTCGTTGTTTTCCAACTGATTAGATTGCTTAAAATTGATATGTTCGCAATCTTTTACTTTCTATAATAAATTGATTTTGTAACCTTTTTCTTTTTTGTCTATGTATTATTGTCTTTCTCTCAATGTATTCTTCGGACATGGGTTAGGTAGCAGAACAGCCTAGGATAAACCTCGCCCGCTTAAATAAAGGCATTTTCAATTCAATTCAATAGCAGCCTCCGCAGTACCACCGCACTCTGTGTCCAATGACACTACCTGAACTTCATGGTCGAATGCTCACACACAGAAACACCAGTATTCGCTCGCACTTACTCCTACCACCACAAGCACTAGTTGTGTTTCGCGTCTTTACGTTCCACACTCTCTGCGCACTTTCTAAGTGTGCACGCCCTCTCTACTCGCGTTGCCTGTGGACCATAGCATGGTACACTACACCGCACCTCTATTGATTTGTATTACCACGTCACTTGGTCTTGTTTATATTGCAGTGGCAACAACGAGGGTATTTTCTTCCATGAGAGGATACAGTGTGAGGTTTGGGTCTCCAACTTCCAGACCACATCAGCCCTTTAGGTGAGACTAGGACAGGGGAAGGAAGCGGTTCTGGCACGCGCAGCGGTACCATTTTGTTATTCGCCTGGTGGGACTGCGGCAAATCAAGGACAAACTTGTCTTCCTTCACGTGTGTTATTCACGCACAACTATCGTTCACCCTTTTCACGCATGTGTTCACAGTCTTCCCTATTGACTTCTGTGTTACTCCTTTTTCTTGTGCCTGAATTGATATCTTGTGCTATATCCGATATCTCAATTTTCTGCAGAGCTGGAAACACTGCGTTCCAAACGGCAACCCTGTTTATGGTCTTTCCTAGTCCTTTATGCTCTTCTTATGGTTGGTATGTTGTTTTAGTTGGCTTTCTTTCCCTCTTTGCAAGATATTCACTTTCACAGTCATTCCTGCCTTTCTCTAATGTTGCCGCCATTCAATGTTTTCTTTTTCCTAGCTGCGCTCCCTATGGTCCTTAGCAGCTTAAATTTTGGTGATCTTCATATCTTTCCATACTCAATAAGTTGCCGTATGTTTGCATCGGATTTGCGCGACAACCGTATGGTCCTTTAAGTCCAGAAGAATAAAGGTTTCAGTGAGTAAATGTCGGGTTCCACAAATAAATTATTTTATGTGTCTTTCTAGAAATATGGTAGTCTCCACATGCCGAAACCGTTCTGAATGCAGGTTCGATCTTCAGGACAGATTGCATCTTTACTACACGCATTTGCGTATGCATTCAATCGAAATAAGGCTTTGCCTTACTAGCCCCGTTCCTTTTCTTGGAAACAAATTGAATTTTTTCCCTCCGATCATAATTCGCTAAGTGTGCTGTTCCCTAACAGCTCTCATACAAAGCAAGATCAACGGCTTCCTCAAGATACACTCTTACAGTGGAAGATGTCACCATGGAATGAAATACGTCAAGCTCTTGATCTTTTTCCATGGTGTATGTTCGAGTCAGGAACTGTAGATGACGCAACGGATCTATTTTCTAATGCCACGATTAAAGACTTCATTCCAGTATTAAAGCAGCACAGATCCTCAAAATACTCTCCTTGGTTCGACAATGAAGCTAAACGTTTGCTAAGGAACAAGAAGTGCGCATGAAAATTGTGGAAAAACTTTCCAAGTGAAACAGTACATACAGTTCGTTAATATTAGACGACACTGTAAATTCATTCTAAGAGAAAAATACTGTGAATATATAGAAAGTCTCACAACAGAGACTACAAGAAACCCATAACTCTTCTGGTCACTGATCAATAGGAGAACACAAAGCTCTTGCATTCCAATTGAAATGTGTCATGATACTGTAAGTGCATCTGGTGATGATAGGGCTAATCTTTTCAACAAGTACTTCTCAAACAGCTTCACTTCTCACTCTGTTCCTATCCATATACCTCCTTATTTGCATTCTGTCTGTTCGGACACGTTGTCTTCAAACAAAACGACTCCTGATGAAGTCCTGTCCCCTATTTCTTCGCAATACAGCTAGCTCTCTATCGCAACCACTTACGTGTCTGCTCAACCGTTGTTTCAGAGAAGGAACTTGACAAAACTCTAGAAAAACGCTAACATTACTCCTATACATAAATCAGGATATAAAGAAACGCCATAGTGTCTTCATATAGGTCAATTTCTTTACTATCGCCTCTGTAAATAATATGTGAGAAAATAATGAAAGATCGTATCTATAAATTTCCTGCCCCGCACATAAATCCTTCACAGCATGGTTTCTTACCCGGTATAGATCTTGCTTGACCAATCTATCTGCTCTACTCACTGATGCGATTCAATGCATCTTCAATAATTCACAATAAGATTTCTTATATTTCTACCTATCTAAGGCCTTTGATTCTATCAGCTTTCCTTATCTCATCTATAAATTATCTACTAGGTTTAATATTCATGACAAAATACTTCAATTATTAGAGAACTACCTTCATAGTAGGCAACAACGTGTAATAGTCTCTGGATCTTCGAGCTTCATTCCCGTTCTCTCTGGAGTTCCTCAAGGGAGTGTTCTATACCTCTATTGTTTTTTATTATATATTGATGACCTACCTACGCTTTATTCAGACTTCTCAAGTAAGATTCTCTTATTCGCCGACGACTGTAAACTTTACAGTCAAATCTCTACTCTCCACGATGGCATAAACCTTCAAATTTTACATAATCTCAGTTTGTTACATGGTGCGATACCTGAAATTTAAAGCTAAATCCTCAGAAATGTGCAGCTCTTTCTATCTCTTTGAAAAGAGGCATAATCCATCACTCATACAGGATTAAAATATAAATGTAAATGCTGTTTCTTCTTTCAGTGACCTTGTGTTGTTATTGACAGCAAGCTCACTTTTTCTGAACACATTACTCATATTACTCGGTGCTATGAGGAAACTAGGTTTGCTTTATCGCTGTTTGTTTCTGTGCTCTATCGCTTCACAGAAATTCGAAATCAGTCTGCGTTTAGCTTGTTTTACAAGTCCTATGTGTCACCTGCTATTGAATATTGCTCGCCTATATGATCAATGGCATTTCCCACACATCTTGCTAATCTAGAATCTATTATAAATGTCTTTATTGCTCTTATGAGAGTCAAAGTACCGGAATTACGTGCGTTCTATAATACAGACTTAATGAAAATATTGAATACAAAATCACCTCGAGCTCGTTGCAACATTGGTGGTGTTTACTTGCACAAAATTGTTAAAGGCAATATTCAGTGTGAGACCTTATTGTCACAAATCAAGTTTCGTGTATCTATCCGACAAACACGAAATGTAGCCCTCTTTTATGTAAACAAATCTAGAATAAATTTGGTTCAAAAGTCACTCATAAATAGGATAGCTACGAAATATAATTATCTCGCACAGACATTTGATATATTTAAACAAATTGAGTTTGTAAATATTATTATCTTGACGTTGTACAATGAGCGAAGGCAATAACTGAAATGTAAAGTGCATAGGCAACACACCATACACGAAAGTTTCGGTTAATCAGTTCTGGTAAACAAAAAATATAGTTAGATGTTATTACCTTTTTTCACAATAAACCTTGTGTTGGTAAATGTTGAAATTAACACAGAAAAATTGACAGCCACCGTGACCGGGACTCGAACCCGTATCTCCCAGTTGCCGGCTAGGTATGCTACCAATTACACCACCACGGCACGGCCAATTCTCTGTGTATATGGAATGTTCCTCTCACCTAGACACTCTCCCAACTCTTCATTGCTGGTTACGAGGCCCAGGCACTCCACTCAGGCGGAGATTTTTGATTAAGGAATCTTTCTGGCAATATGAAAGAATAGATTAGCCTGTAAAAAAGAAACTTCGAAGTTTTCTGGATTGAGTCTAATCATTTGAACACATCTGTAATTTGATTTTGCAAATGGCCGATTTTACAAATAGAGACCATCGCATTTAAGAAATTCAAGAAAAATAGGAGAACCTATGCTAAAGTGACGTTTTTCTGATGCTCCTTGCGGGGACATGTAAAATTGGGAACAGTGGTTAGTAAACTAGGCAAGAACAATGTACGAGATATCAAGGGCATGAACACGAAAAGCATTAGCACACACTAGTTCAGTGCTTCCTCAGCGGAAAATGAAGTGCACTTGCAAGATGATATGGAATATGAAAGGAAAGGTTTAGCCTCGTTTATGTTATATATAGCATAAAATAACTAGTTTACTCCATAATTTTACACGTAGAAAGTAATTTTCAAATACAGTGAAATCGCGATTATTTGTGCACATTTTATACATTACAGTAAAAGATAAATCTTAAGCGATTTTTTTTTTCAAAATCTTCTTAGACGTGTTTGCAGGCAAAACTGGGAGCACGAGACTTCTTTTCTTTGGCCAAAATCTACAGCCTTACTTCAGTAGTAAGCAGTGGTGCACTTTTATACGAAAAAGTGCCCTGGCGATAATATCTCTTGCTCTGTAGGAAGTTTCTTCTACATATATATACATTTAAGTAGACAATTTTCAAATAGTGTTCAGGCGCCGCCAGAGTGCGCGAGGGCTGAAATGCACCACTTGCAATAACTAATTCTTATTGCTTCCCTTTTCCTCCATCTTCCTCATCTTCGTCTTGATCATGACATTTTGGCAGCGAGAATAATATTTAATATCGTGAGAAAATGTTTAAACACCTCCTGAAGACAGACACACATTACACAATATTTTTCGAAGCTGTAGACGCTTTTATCCTGCACTGTATGCTGCTAATAAATTTGTATTACTCTTCTTGTTTTTCGAATTTTTCTTGTATATTCCGCCTTTCATTAACCCAAATAATTAGGGGTTCACTGTACCTTTATTATTTAAGTGATCCTAGATTTATATGGTACCGGTATATCTCTCTTGAATGTATTGGATCTGCTTTAGGTCTAGGTTAGGTAACTCAGGATTGACTTCAATTTGTTCACTAAAAATTTCACATGCATGGTATAATAAAATTGTTTTTTACCACTAACATAGCCTGAATGGATTCAATTTTCGTTTGTGACTTTTCTTCCGCTCATATGTTATTTATGAGAGAAAATATTTCTTGTGTGTTGAGGCATTGTTATTGTTATTTTAAATTTCTAGAAATTGAGGATCAAATTACAAGGAATAAAAGCTCATTCATGTGTATTTTTTACTAGAAAATGGAATCTTCAAAATAAAACAAAAAGTAAAAATATTATATAAATATCTTGTATTGTCGATTTAATGAATGTATTCAGAGAGGGGAGTAGCGGAGCAAAGGGAAAACATGCACTGATGATTCATGTAACGAAGTTTCCTTTCACTTTTATTTTTTGCTTCCAGTACCGTTCGTTCTCTCGTGTGTTGTTAGAACAAAAATTTAGTTCTCGCTGTGGGCAGGTGGAAGAGTGTTCATCTATCGCGGACTGTTCGCCACTTACTTTGTATTCAGCGTGACGACGGACAACATCTTCGAAGAGCCGCCGTACAAAAGCAGAGAAGGAAGAAGAAAGATGTGATTAGATAATGCTTGTGTGTTACGCTAAGTAGCCATTGGTTAACCTTGTTTTATACAGAGACTTCTGATTCGTCGCCTGCGAGAAGGAAGACATACCGATGGCTTTTTCTTTGCATTCAAATGAGATTCATCAACTTCTTACTTCGTGTCAGTTAACCGTTAGAGGCACTGAGTGCAGTAAGTTTGGTAATACCAATGAGCAATGACTTTTGACGAATAACGAATAATATTTAGCTATCGTTCTGTGACTATCGTAAATAAATCGTACTTCCGACAGTACATTGATACCTGCAAATTTTGCAGCAACAGTTTTCAGCATGTGTGTAAAGTTCTCTCTCTATCGGAGATGCCCCAAGGCAAGGTCCAACAACAAGCGATTAGTGAACGACCAGATTCTCAAGGTTGGCTGCAGGTTTGACAGTTAGGATATTATGTTACGCTTAAGTGAAGTACAGCAAAATCCAGCGATGTACACATTATTACAAGTGTTAGAAGATTAACACCGCTGTTATCATTATCAGGTAAGCCAAATTCTTCTTCTTTTTATAGTAGATCGAATTTCGAAACAGTGGTAAATATAGTGTCGGTTGAGATAGGAGGAGGGTGGTCAAGACTTGCTTGAAAGGTTTTCGTAATTAATTAATTAAAAAAAACAAAAACAATCCAAATCCAGTCATATAATTGAGGGGTTCAGTGAGTGAGTGAAGGTGATAGAGAGCCTTCCATAGCCACAAAAGGTGTCATTACTATTTCCTCGTGGGACGAAGTAAGATGTGACACAGACATTTGTCTGCAGTTTGATGTG
Organism: Lepisma saccharinum; assembly: GCA_022664845.1. Taxonomy (NCBI): domain Eukaryota; kingdom Metazoa; phylum Arthropoda; class Insecta; order Zygentoma; family Lepismatidae; genus Lepisma; species Lepisma saccharinum. The sequence continues at coordinate 11,342 of JAGDQP010005176.1, forward strand.
TCATCATTTGTTGTCCGAACTTCCGAAGGACTCAGGAGCTGACCACTAGAAATGACACAAAGATTACAGACAGCTGTAACATTCCATTGTGAGTAAATAGTAATCATGAGAATTTTGACTTGTGGTTCGTTAGATACCTTTGTCACTGAAATCAATATTTACGAGCAGATAATTACTTATTTAGTGGAAGGGAAATCCCCCTCAATTTCTGCAGAAAGACAATTTGGCGCCAATTCACTGTTTGAAAATCACGTTACATAGTCTTGTAAACTAAATATAGTTGCTGCCTAGTAAGTTACAGTTGTGAGAGCAACGAAACACGTAATTAGAGCCTAGCTAGTCAGACATGGAAAGAAAACCTCTACTAGCTAAGCCTGGTAGTTTCCACAAGGCAAAAACAACCCCTTTCAGTTTCTTCCGCATAAAATGCTATCTTAATATGAAAAATGAAACCAGACTCTTAATGTGTTTGCTCGTTGGATATTTCTGTGTTTGTGAATGAAACTCGGGAGAAGGTTATAAGAATTTGACTAATTTCTTTTTTTAACTTTTTACTTCTATTCCTTTGGTACATACCACTATATACTATAGTGAGAGTAACATCTTTTATCACTTCAGGAAACCTGTTTTCTGACTAGCCCCTATAGGCTAGGTGGACCATGGTGGATCAGTGGTAGAGCGCCGACCTCTGGTGCGTGGTCCCCGACCGGATCGATCACGGCTCATGCCATGTGGACTTTGCAATGGACAAACACTGTGTGTATGGGTTTTCTAGGGGGGTTGTTCCCTTTCCTCTCACTTTCTTCATTTTACCCATTATCCATTCAACCTGAGCCAAAAGTTGCATAAAGGCTTGAGCATGTAGGTGCCATTCCGTAATTTGTTTGGTGCGGCAGGAAAAAGCTCAGTCAGGATGGGCACCGCTGGGATCGTTCCTACAACCTTCCAATTGCTAAGCCAACGTTCCACTAACTGAGCTACTGCCGCTCGGTTTGTTGGCGTGATAATTATGTTTTGGATATAACATACAAACAGTATTCAATCTTTAGCCTGCAAATTTCAACCATATTTGTTTTATATCCACATACACAAAAGTATTGTCCAACCGATACCTTTAAGGCTGCCATTCCAATTTCTGCAATGAGTCTTTCCTCATTTCCCAAACCGACGCGGTGTGAATATATAATCAGTAAAGCATTTGGTAGGCCACTTCCAGGAGTGACTTTTCCCTAAGTTATTGCTATTGAGGAAAGGCAGAACCAGTTTTTCTTGTGAAGAAACGGGTTATATAAGTATTGCACCGAGAGTCCAAAAGGTTACACAACGCACTGTTTCATGATAATGTATTAAACTAAAACACACAGAAATACCGTTCTTTTGTTGAAATATAGCTCTGATATTTTTTTAAGGAACTAATCAACAAAATAACAATTATTGCTCAGACACATTTTCTCGCGTTCATCAAAAAGTGTGGAATCTGCTCGAATGGACCCTGGAGACTCCACGGACCATCCGACAATAAGCAGTGATGCACATCAAATTGCACACAATTTTAGATGGCTATCAGGATATAGAAATGTAACGCCTTTATTATCTTATGGCTTATCCTTTTCTCTGACTGGACCATTTATTGGTAAAAAAAAAAAAAGTTACTAGAGTTGTATTTCCTTGTTTCTAACTGGATATATTCATGCACGAAACCCTTTTGTGTCACTAATTGCAACATTTTTAAGGTCCCACTAGCAATCCCACATGACTGATCATCGAACATGAGGAGGAAAGTCCCTACCAAAAAAACTAAATGCTTCGTGGAGGAATGTCAATGGCGTAGTGAGTAGTCCGAAAACGTATATTTTTATATTTGGCAACAATGTTAGTGTGGATTTGAATTTATTGTAAGGTCTTTAGGCAACCATGGTTCAGGCCGTATGGATGAGGATGGGATGAATTGGTGGAATGAAGAAAGTGAGAGAAAACGGGAGCACAGAGCCCACATGGCATGAGCAGGGATCGATCCGGCGACTCCTAGCACCAAAGGTGAGCGCTCTACCAACTGAGCCACCGTGGCCTACTGTTAGTGTGGAGTGGCACTGGGAAAGGCATAGCACGATATTTCACCTCTGGCTTCCTCACTCGTTTTGAGGGAGATAGGACAAAGTTGAAAATCCGAAAAAAAAAATGAACGATAGATGGCGTCTCTTATGATTAATTAAAACACATTTGTTACTAATGCTTTAAATGTTTCAAAACAAAATCAGTATATAGGCTACTCAGATTAATAGAAAATGAACGATGGGAAATGTTTGAAAGCCCAGCAGTTGTACAATCTGGTAACACTCGGTTTCTACACACGGTTCGCACGCACAGCATGGAAAGTTTATTTTAAATCTATATCGTATACAGGTTCGCTCCCTTATGTCTTATCTCGAGTAACTCCACATGAACTACATCCGTAAACGCTATGACAATGATAACCCGGTAGACACTATACATGGCTCTACCGAGGCACGGGTGGGCGACAGGCTAGTGCGCTCACTTTCGGTGCCCGTTGTCACGGGTTAAATTCCCGTCGGGGTCCGTTGAATGAAGTGGTTTGGACTTCACCAAAAATCGTTGGTCCCGTCCTTAGAAGTTCACCGGCTCGTTTAGGACGTTAATAACAATTCAGTCAATCACGCCCCTACTGCAGCCACATCTCGACATGTCGTAATCAGAGCTGAAACCGTGTCACGTTTGTTACCCCGTCCTGATCCAAACATGGGTGACTAAGTGCAAAACTCGATATTCATTCCCGATTGATCCCTAGTATTTCTCGTGCTCTAGCGATAGCACCTCCGGTCCTCTGAAAGAAACACTGCCCAAAGGCAAGGAAATAATTAAACATTCTGCTTTGCCTTCCGGATCAATGGGTTAGGCCAGGTCCCAAGCATAGACCTGGTGACCCAGACCAAAACTTGACTCGGTGACCCGTTTCAGTTTTGGTGTTGCTGCTCACCAATACAACAAAAATCAACGAACGACTGGCGAATCAATACTATGTCGTTCCTGCAACCTCTATTACCCTATTCTACACGGTATTTCCTTACGCCACAGCATTTCTTCATTATATTATTATTATTTTGCATTATATGCAGTCAGTCGGTAACGCAGGCGAGCGCCTCAACAAAAGCAGGGTAGGACGAAACTGATTTCAGATTTCAGTTCGACTTCATTTTACTCACCCGTTTCCAATCAGGTGACAGCACAACAGTTTTTAGGGTATTTTTATACTATAACCAGATAGCATGTCAGCTTGCAACAAGGTCATCAGTCAATTGCTTTGAGCTTATCAAGCTTGATAATGTGTTGAATTTATAAACAAGCATTAAACAAACTTGTTGGTACAACATAAGTGGCTCGGTTGTTTGAACAAGCAGTTTTGTGATGAAGTTTGTAAAACTTGATATTTATTTGAATTTTGTTTCGTTGCACTTCTGCTGTGGTATCAGTGCGTTAAAATTCCTTCACATACTAGAACTATTTCGCCGTAAGCTATCTTTACCAACTCCCACCCTTTTCCTACAGGCGTCTTTTGCGATCTGATGAACTAAATATAAATAGCGCTTGGAAAGCCAGCTAAGGCGTGTGATACCATGGTCTGGTGACTCAAATATAATATAGGATTGATGTACAAGTGACCCTCCGATCGATTCCCACCCAGGGCAACGTGTTAATTCTTTCTTGAAGAAGTGCATTATGTTTTTCTTTCTTGTCCTGTCAAGGCTATTTCAACCTTGATTCTTGCAAAGTAGAATGATTGATTCAGCCTTTTCGGCTTGATTTGTTAAGCTTACATTAAGTTGTTCCACGTGTCAAAGTAAACTTGATTCACTTTTGAGTTAGATTAATATTGCTATGTGGGTATGCACTTGTGTGCAACAGTTCATAATCGAATAAGATTTTCTTCACAGAGCTTCATTTTTTGGCCACTTCTACTTTTTTACTTTTTCCTGCTATGGCATGTCATTTTGCTTGCCCATATCTCAATGGATTTCATTTTATGGCCTTTAGGCATCCATGGCTCAGGCCAAGATAGGGAGGGGAAAGTATGAGCGAAGAAGTCAGCCAGGGCCTAAGTATTTACCTGGAACGAGTGAGGAGAACCCCTGCATTGCAGAAATGTCACTCAGAATTGGCGGCCGCCATTCAGGATCTCCCGAATGCCATCTCTTAGGTAGTTTAATCAGCAGTGATACGTAAAACAGAATCTACCTAACATTATATCTATATGCATCTTAAAGAAATTAAAACGAAATCAATCGAGGAATATATTATTTTTACAAAAGATTGGGTAAGTGCAAAACTTCTACCCGTTTTCACATATCACACAGGTTAGCGAAGTATTGTCCTCACAAATGGCGCTCCCACTGCGTGAATGAACCACATAATCGGGAAAAGAATAGAGCAGCGACAGGCAAATGCAGTGAGTGTGGACGAACAGACAGGAACAGCGTACCGTGTCGGCGAAATGTAGACCGATAACAAGAAAGTAAGACATCGTTTACTTTTTGAGTAATGTTGCCGCAGCCTACCACAACATTCAGAAAGTGAATAGGGAAGATGTAGTGGACGATAGCCTGTCATCGGTGGTTCCAAAAATTCAGGGACGAAGAGAAAAACTGTCAAACTCAACCATGGTTTGGACGGTCATCAATGATTTTCGAAGAGGAATTAGCGAAAACATTTGGGTCACATGGGACAACAGTTGAAAGACGGCTCGAATCGCTGAGTTTAACGACAAAGTTCGACCGTTGGGTTCCACATCAGCTGACTGCAACTCAACCTTCCTGGCTTTCGCAGTACAAAAATGACCGGTTCTTGACACGCATTGTCATGGGTGATGAGAAGTAGGTCCTGTACCGGAATGTAAAACGTCCAGGGACTGTGTGTCACATTTCTAAACAGCCTTTAACGACGTCTAAATCAGAACTTCATCTGAAGAAGGTGATGTTAAGTGTGTGGTGGGATGTCAAGGAATAATTTACCGAGAGGTCGTGGAACCTAACCAAACAATTAATGCCACCTTCTACTGTCAACAGTTGAACAGACTGCGGATAGCATTGCGATCAATCGCCAATCCACCATGATAGCGCCAGGCTACATGCTGTTGTTATCGCTTGTTAAAATTCGATGGATCTTGCTTGGGAAGCTTTGCCTCAACCACCTTATTCTCCTGACTTGGCCAGGCACATATTTAGAAGTTGATTTTGAAAGGGGTCCAGGGTGATTTAAGGTATGATATGAATAATAAATATGTATAATTACGCCTAAAATTATACTAATTCTGCATAAAAATCTGATTGTTTTTGGAGGTACGGACCCTCCGTCTAAATACGTTCCTGGTTGGCCCCTACAGACTACCATCTGTTTCGCGCTTGCAGAACTCCTTCGCTTGGAAAATCTTTGATGATGTGGAGGCTGTGGAAACGGCCGCACAAAACTTCTTCGACTCGAAACCTTAGAACTTTTATCAGCGTGGAATGGCACATGGCAAGAGATCATCAGTTGCAAAGGCAATTATGCAGTTGTAATTGAGTTCGATTTTGTGTTGTTCGCACTTTTATATTCACACCAAAACGATTAGAACTTTGCACGTACCCAAGATTAAAAAAAAAAAAAAATCTAAACCGGTACATCCATTCAAAATTTATGCTCAGACAAACATGAAAGAAACGCATGTTTCTTCTGTATTTAAAGCCTGTTAAATAGAACATTTGTATGTGCTATGCCAAATAATAATTGTATTTTTTATTATCTTTTTCATAAAATAAGTTCTTGTAGATTTTATTTGGTGCTACTTATTGAAGAAATCTCGAGGGTAAATCCCAAAAAAGAAGCAAATTAAAGTAATGTCAAGTAAACTGTTGTCCAAACTCCAAATGGAAGATCGATCGAAAAGTATTGTGTTTTTTTTCTCTCTCTTTTTCAGATCAAGAGCATGGTCATCCTCTACAGGCGATTTTATTCTCATTGGCGACTTTCATATTTATTCCTTTTTGCTGTTCTTTCAACGTTTCTTCTGCTTCACCCCACCACATCTCCTCAACTTCTGGTACCAATCATCGAAGTTAATATTCACAATAGTTCAAAAGTTTTCTTCGTTCCAAAACCAAAGAATGTGCCATCTAATAGCGAATCTAAACTGTTATTGACAAGTAAAGATATTATTAATGGAGTACAATTTGTATTTATAAATAAGACATCAACAAGTAATTACTCTAAAAGTGAACATGAATCTCGACAGTCAGAACAGCAACGGTTTACTAGAGTGTTGAAGAAAGTGTTAGAAGCAAGTGAAATTAGTGAGAACAATAAACAAATAAATTTCAATCAATTAAAGGGAAGTGGTGTGTTAGTGTCCTATACAAACAAGACGTACAGATTCCCAGCCTCCTTAAAACGGAAGGATCCTTCGAAGTGGACGCAGAGAGAACAAGTCTGGAAGAACATGTAAGTAGAAATGTTTAATTTCTATCTGACAAAGAAAGTACCAATAGGTGTACAAAGGAATTTGCTGGAAGTGCATATTTAATTAATTGGCCCATTTGACTTAACAGATCAAAGTAAACTTTAATTCCTAAACGGTAACCTCTTAAAAGTGAATCAAGGTCAAAGTTGGCAGGAAGGGTCATTCTAAAGTCAAGAAATACTCTGTTAGTTCCCAAACTAAGATGGTAATCAAAACATTAGTCATATCATGATGTTACGTGAGAGATGACCAACATTTCGCGCTATAATACCATAATGTCCACCATCTTGAAATTTGCCATATTGGATTCCATTCAGTTTTTTTTTAAAAATAGGAGGGGGGTTATGTGACATATCAATTTGGACTAAAGGGTCTCGCAAATACAATGGTGAAATTAGTTTTAAGATATATTCACTAGGTTGCAAGTTATGAACAATCAAATTATTTGTAAATATGTATGAAACGTGTGAAGTAGGAGAATTAACTGCTACTGGCTGCACTTCATTGTGCTATTAAACTTATTTTTATGCATCTTGTGTGGCAGCATAAACCAGGTAGACAAGGATGAATTATCAGCCATAGGGGCTGTCCAACTTCCAAAAGGTTGGGTAAGGTAAAATTAGTAGCCATGGTCTTTATCTGAGAAGCATGCGGCATTTATTTCGTTAAGATGAGGCAATATCTTGGAAAACCTCAGTCAGTTGCCGGTAGTGGGATTGGAGTCCGTTGGTCTCCTCAATGTCTTGTAAAAATACACAATTCAAATTATGTTCTCTATTGGAGATAAGAGAAAAGAATTGACATTCAAACACACATTTTGGCTTGAAATTCCAGAGATTCAACTTTTCTCGTCTCAGAAGCTTTTAATGAAGAATAAGTTTAAAAGGCAATCTGATGTTACTTTTGCTGACTTCCTTCAAGCAGATACAGCATGGAATTTATAGAAATACCAGGGTTTATATATATGCCTATCTTGGTATTCGATAATGTAAATACCTTTACTTCTACCTTTTTTTTTTACCATCTTACATATATATGAGGAAAAGTTAAAATATAGGGTTCCATGCATATATTTTGATATATTCGAGATACAGAGCTGATTCTTGGCTGAGAGGAATACCTTGCATACCTTGGTGTTTCCGGTGTCAATTCTACGTGCATCCTACATAATTAATGTTCAAAATGGCTACTGCGTTGTCTGTGTAGACAAGAGGAGGTGCCATCAGTTATTTGTTTTGTATGGGCTAAAGGAACATCATCACTTGACCAACAGGAAGCTGTTTGTGGTCCAAGTGTGACGACTGTGCAGAATGTATGGAAATGAAATGATATTCGGTAATTCAGTTGTGGTCACGTGAATGTGATAGACAAGCAAAGGAGTAGACTTCCTTTGCATATCTTTCACACTCAGAGGTTTGACAAATGGATTTGCTGCCAAGACAAATGCCTCAACAGAGACGATGACTATGCCAAAAATGGTGTAAGGATGTATCTTTGTTGCACAAGTAAAAATTTCCGTTCACAAAGAGTACATAAATTGGGAATATTATTTTTTGACTTATCCTCTTATATAAAAGACTTTGACTTCCCTCTTTCCCCTTTTATTTAAACGATATATATTAAGGTATCAAGAAAACTGTAGCAAACATAATTTGAATTGAATTTATTTGTGGCTTTTAGGCAACTTTGACTCAGAACGGTATTGGATAATGAAGAATACGTGACCATCGAGGCAGGTAACTAAGTTAATTATGACCGCTGAGTAGAACATAGTAATCTGAGTGTTTGTCTCAGAAAATGTTTGATTTCACATTCAGCAAAGAACGAGGATGAAATCGTAAATTGGGTGTACATATTGTACAGCGAAACACCAATAGTTTTTATAAGTCTGATCAAGATTCTTTTGCGAATAGATTTGGAGTATTTGGACCAAATTAAATGGATCTTTTATATATTGTATAACACAGTAATATATTCACTAAAATATCGAAAAGGAAACACTGAAATCGTTAGAAGATAAGAAACTTATTAACAAAATAATTTGCGTGAAATTGTAAAAAGAATAGGGAAGAAATTATAAACATTTTCAATAAATATGAAATTTTCTCTTAACGTCATTTTGCTACATAAGTTTAAACTGTTACGACAGTATAACAAGTGTGAGTTAGATGTTGAAGAACTCGTCGTAAAGTTCTTTGGGAAAGAACCAAGGTGTCTGTAATCTATCTATTAAGGGTGAGAATGTTATACCACATTATTCAAATTGTTCCCGTCGTAATTGAATTTGAGATCATCATGACTGTAAACCAACGAGCATATCTATCTGTAGTGTATTTACTTTGCGAGAAAGGTGGTGGTAATGTATCATTTCAAGCAGTCCATCACGATTGTATAATCTGCTGAATAGCTTCCAACATTTCTTCTCACGCATTCGTAAGTTCTTTGTTCTTGAACCTCTTTTCACGGTCTTGGAAACCGTGTCATGGATATCTGTATACATAATAAAGAACCTTATCTGCATCTATAATCAGTGGCAATGGGTCATTAACATTAAATTAAATGACATATTCAAACATCATACTTTAAAAAAAAAGTTCCGACTTCGAACATTTCCCGTATTTTATTTTAATTAAAAGAGATACATTTTCTAGTTGCCCTTTTCTGTATTGGACGAACAATGTCTCAACTGTTAGGTGTGTACTTTTATTTTTGTATTTGTCCCTACTAGTACTTCTCCACAGTTAATAACTTAAATGTTAAGATTTTAAGTATGTAAGAACTCCGGCTCCCCCTCCAACATTTCTTCTTCTTTTCCTTCTTCTTCTCCTTCTACTACTAATGAAAACAATAATAACTATTTCTTTTCTGTTCTTCTGAATTAAAAATAAATATTAAAATGCTTTTCATCAATAACTTAATTTGTTCTTCAGTTTTATTTTCCTTTCAACAAAAACAGCTCCCTTTAAAATTAAATAACAAAGTTTTTCTTTGTATCGTTGCATGAACAATCAAACCGAATGCAATGAGTTCTACTTATTCTCACCGCAATAGCACACAAACGTTGGAAATGCGTGGATTAACCGTTAGTACCAAAACGTTATGTTAACTTTGTAAATGTCCGCCTGTTTAACGGTTTAGTCGACGTTGAATAACGGTTGAGGAGAAACGATGAAGAAAACTGGTTTAGTTGGCCAAAACAGAGCATGAATGTTGTTTGTTGGTATACACACATTTAGTTTAATTTTATCCGTTGCTTTTATCACGATATACGGTGTTAATTTTGCAACAGTAAATAATCCGAGCGGCTGTTGTGGGGTTCGAACACAGGAACGTTCTGTACTTCTCGTTGGTAGCTCGATGCGTTGACTACTTATCTAAAAATCCACCTAGACAGGACACTACTCTTTTACTGTATTGTTGAAATTAAATGTCCGTTGAAATATAGTTTAAAATTCACCTGTTTTCAACATGCACATGAAAACCTGAAATATATACTTATTTTCACTGTCATCATCATCATCATCATATTCAGCCGTTTTCTATCCACTGCTGGATGAAGGCCTCCCCCTTTTCTTTCCACATATCTCGGTCTGCTGATATCCTCATCCATGTAGCTCCTGAAAAACGCTTGATTTCATCTACCCATCTTACATTTGGACGTCGTCTCGGTCGTTTCTTTTCTCTAGGAATCCACTGTAGTACATTTGTCGTCCACCTTCCATCTGTTC